>JAVFBW010148574.1:0-12408 GCA_034783835.1 Mopalia ciliata
ATGTTCTAACTAAGAAAGTGTTATTCCAAAAAATAACGAAAATACTGTTAATCTTCACTTTCTAAAAGACACAAAAATTATTCATTGTATACACATTGTTTATCTGTTCGTATAAATGACCAGTTTCTACAGTCGTGGGTGACTGATATCCGCAGCTCTACAAAAGGAACGTTTTATCAAGGAATCAAAACAGATTTTAAACCTGAATTCTATCTTCACAATTTACGGTTTGTAGAAGCAAGGTGGTTGTTAAAATTTCGCACATCCAATCATCACCTACCCATAGAAACTGGTCGATGGTCAAACACTCCAAGAACTCATCCTATTTGTAAATTGTGCAATAGACACATTGGAGATGAGTATTGTTACTTGACCATATGTGAATACCTTAAAGAATACAGAAGTCGCTTTTTGCCTATGTATTGTTATGTTAAACCCAGTATGTTAAAAATATGTACTTTATTCCAATGCAATAATGTTGTTATACAACGGAAACTGTGAAAATTGGTAAAGATATGTATGAATGTAACTGCCATCTGATTTGTATTGTGACACATGTCCGGGTTGCTCTTATGCCATGTCTATGGCCAGAGTTGAAAAATAAACAAACAAAACAAACACATACATTTTTGAGGGAGGAATATTTAACTCAAATTTTCTGCGGTGCTGTAAAAAAACCCAACAATTTCCAAATCAATAACTGTATAAGTTGTAAACACTCACCATTTGTCAGCAGTAGAAACAAAACAGTATAAGCTAATCCTACCATCTTTCTGATTTCTTCTCTGCTTATTGACAGAATTTCCCTCTTCATGTCGTGTTTATCATTCATATCTGTTTTGTTTGAAGAGTGGTTATGAGTTGGACAGAGTTTATCTGTGATCTGCATTATTCATAGCCTGTGAAAATATTGACAAAGATCAATTGATTTCTGTACAATTAGAAGCGAGAGAATTCAACAAGTCCTTGTTAAACAAAATGTTTGGTGATTGTTTACAAAAGGTTTCTTAACATAACAAAAGGCTTTATGGATTACAACTTCTAGTTTATTAAGGGTGCAACGTTTCAATGTCTATTTAGGCATCGTTCTCAAGCATATATGAAGGAATGTTAAGTTGTTGGTTGTCTGGGTCCTTCTCTTGAATAAGGTGTTTAGGCTGTTGATCATTTGTACTGCCACATCTGACAGTCTGACAGTCTGAATGTATTTTCTTACATTCAATTTCGATCAAAGCGTGCTGCGTATTCATTAGTCCGTGGGCTACCAGAACCCCCTATCCCCTCTAAGGCTGATTCTTCAAGGCAAATATTTTTGGAAACCTGGTTTATAGAGCTATTCAAATCAGGTTGTCTGCAAGATGGCTACTGTTGGTGAAGACCGTGGGGGAATAATTTCAAAATGGCCTCCAGATCCCCATGTAACGAGAAGATGGGTTTTATATATAGTACCACCACTTAAATGCATTGTGCCTCCGCTCATTAAAGTCGAGACCAACTCAAATAAATAATTTGAGCTGTTTTTTCTTCATCCTGACATGTTGCATGTCAGGATTGGACATGTCTCTTTTTATTGCATGTGTTGTGAAGTGTAGGTCTGAATGTAATTAACTACGCGCAAAAGAATTTTGATTGTAACCACATTTTCCCCATCTCTTAATTCTCTCTCCACGTGACTATGCACTATAGCTATAAGTGGGGCAAAATGGGACGCCGTGGTCGTTTTGCCCCATCCTATGGGGCATATCGGATTTTTCAAAAAAATCATTTCGAATGGTCTATGTTATATACACATGTGAAATTCTTTTTATATAAGTGAAACTCTTTTCAACATAAGTAAAAGAGAATTCCACATATGTGGAAAAGAATTATGCATAAGTAAAATAAAAGCAAAACTTATTCGATATATATGTAGAACAAAGGTAGAAGTGATAAAACGGCTTGCCATACTATGTCCCGCTATCAACAACTTATACACACCCGGGCAATAATGTTTTGCACTTCTTTTATTCGTTGATCTGTAGCAAATGTCGCTCCAAATATTGGCGCAAATAAATGCGCGATTACCAGGCGTGCCGAACGAGAGTTGTCTCGTTCAGTAATATAAACTCTCGCGAGAATACAATTGCTATGCTATGTATATAGTTAGGTTTTTGTGTTTTATTTTACATATGTGCCACTATATTGAATGTCCTGTGTCGATCGTTCATTTATTTAATGGCAATGGGGATGATTAAGAACACTTTGCGTGGAGACAATAGGGTAAACACACGTCACATCCCATGCAGGGTGCGATTCTTCATCAACCAAATTTCCGATAATAAAATAAGACATTGCCGCCTCCACTTCAAATTTTCCTAATTTTATAAAACCAACAGCACAATTAGGGAATTGGGTGTCTCGAACATAAAATAAAATATGTCTGCTTCACAATGGATGTGATTTAATGTCATCAAAATATCAGAAAAATTGTTTAAGAAGATTTGTTCTTGCCGCTTTTCGCTGTTTTACATCTCAGCCGAATCTGATGGCCTTGTCATGGAAGCACGCGATGCCAGGGGAGGTAATTGCGTATTTCTGATTGGTTGGTGACAGTTTACTGCATACACGGGGGAAGAGCTACTTTTAAAGCAGCGGGATAGATATATTTGGGGCCTTTCTTCGGGTTAGAATGGTTTTAACTCGTTGTCAAACTGGCGGCATATGTCTTAACTACAACACTATGACCCATGTCTCAGGCTGAACCCCTAAATTGTAGAGTAGAGTAGAATTTTTTTTGAAAACGTGCAGAAAATTGAACTCATGGTCTAGTTATAAGTAAAGTCATTAATGAGTTTGGAAAGCCAAACTCTTGTATCATAGATACAATTAATTTATTGACGACAGAAAGAGGAAAATATTTTCAGCTTTTCTGCCAGATTTATAAAAATTTTATTCTATTTTCTTTCAGAAAGCGCTTTAAGATGATTGATTGATTTATTGATTTGTTGATTGATTTATTGATTGATTGGCTGGTTGATTTATTAATGGATTGATTTATTGATTGATTGGTGTCTAATGTCGTCTTTAAGGATATTTTATTTGTGACGCTGATTTGCCCAACGGGGTTACCCACACTTAAGCAGCCTTGAAATGTGGAGCGTTCCGCCGTGTTGCTAATTAATATTCCTCCAGTGCTAAGTAAATCAGTATATGTATACTTTAAACATACTCCCCTCTGCCAGAGGGTTCTTTAAGAAGAAAACCATCAGCTGCAGTCGTGTAAAACATTGTCTTGAAATTCTAGAGCTGAATTCGTGTAAAACTGTCTTGGCATTCTAGAGCTAAAGTCGTGTAAAACATTGTCTTGACATTCTAGAGCTGAAGTCGTGTATAACATCGACTCGGTTTTTTTTAGACGGGCTGAATGTGACACAGTCAACCAAACTTAGTGCATTAGCTGATTGCCCAGCTCGAGTCAATCAGAGCCAGTGCTCTATCCGACTGAGCAACACATATTCACGTTAGAACGGGTCAAACAAAGTCAGCGCTCTATCCGACTGAGCAACACAGGTTCACGTTAGAACGGGTCAAACAAAGCCAGTGCTCTATCCGACTGAGCAACACAGGCTCACGGTAGAACGGGTCAAACAAAGCCAGTACTCTATCCGCCCGAGCAACACAGGCTCACGGTAGAACAGGTCAAACAAAGCCAGTGCTCTATCCGCCTGAGTAACACAGGTTCACGTTAGGGCGGGTCAAACAAAGCCGGTGGTCTATCCGACTGAGCAACACAGGCTCACGTTAGAAGAACCTGGCAGGTTAGCTGGCAGGAACGTCGTTCTTACCGACTGAGCCACAAAGATTCAGCCCAGCAAGGGAAACAACGTTGCGACAACGTTTTATTGTGGTCGCGTATCGTTGTTTTCAACTGGTACAAATTACTAGCCATATTTTAGGTTGCAGTAACGTTGATTTTTGGGGTTAGTCTGCAACGTTGCCAATGAATAGCTGGTATGCAACGTTGCGGCAGCGTAGTGTGTTTGCTGGGTAAGTAGAAAGACCATAAATTATGGGTTCAGATCTTGCACTAGACCACTGAATTCCTTCAAATTCCGCTTCATGTAGTTAGTTAGTTAGTTATTTAATTGATTTCTGGCAGCTCCATTCGATTGAGTAATGTGCGCCAAATTCCACTTAATGTAGGAAACAAAAGAGGAATGGTCAACTACTAACATTTTTTTCTCGGCCATGTATTTTGTAATATTGACATTGACAATGTGAACACAATTAATGCAGGCCGTGAAAATTTGGTGTCGTTTTTCATGAAAAAATGTGATCTCCCCCTCAACAGATGTGATTTGAGCACAGAATTGATTTACAATAGGATGGATTTGTAGTAATTACATGTGGAAAGCTGCACAGTGAATATTTTTTGTATTGAGATAACTGGGTCTACTAGGGAATAGATGCATTGTTTATGTGACCGGCTACCCTGGGTTACGTGTGTGATATAATTACTACTTAACAACGGAACAGAGAGCGACGGTGTGTCAGGTAGGACAACTTTTTATACGCCCGCTTTCGACGAAAGTGGACGAATTATGTTATAGTGCTGTCTGTCCGTCCGTCTGTCCGTCCGTCCGGCTGTCCGCACCACCTTGTCCGGGCCATACATTTTAAACGAAAACTTTGAAGAAGCTTATACTTTGCACAAATGTTCCTCATAGCTAGGGGGTGTGTTATGACCAACATCCAAGGTCATTGAATCAAGGTCACGGTCACCATCACCATATTACTAAAAACCATGATATATATCCAAGGTCATTGAGTAAAGGTCAAGGTCACCATCTCTATTATACTACAAATCTTGTCCAGCCCATAACTTTTAAACAAAGACTTTGAAGAAGCTTATATTTTGCACAAATGTTCCTCATAGGGTGGGGGTGGGGGGGGGGGGTGTCATGATATATGTCCAAGGTCATTGAGTCAAGTTCAAGGTCACCATCTCCAGTATACTAAAAATCTTGTCGGCCCATAACTTTTAAACAAAAACTTTGAAGAATCTTATACTTCCCACAAATGTTCCTTATGAATAGGGGGTGTGTCATGACCTATATCCAAGGTGATTGAGTCAAGATCAAGGTCGCCATCTCTATTATACTAAAAACCTTGTCCGGCCAAAACCAACAACTTGCAGCGGGCGTATCTTTCACCCGTGAGTGGTGCCCTATTTTTTTTCTTTTTGTAGTTAATTTTACTTTGACTGAGTTATGTACTCTATGCCTTGGTAGTAGCAATTACTGTTCCATATAAAGCTCCTTGCTATTGTTGTTACATAGTTTTCACTGGCTCATGCCCCTACGAGCCGCAGTATAGGAACCAGATTAACTTAGTAACTTACATTAGTGTAGTAAGTGGACTATCTAATTCCTAATCAATATCGTAAAGTCAATGATAATTGTTATTAAGCTCTATTAGGGTACAATGTCCACACTTGAGAAGAAATCATTGAGTCATACGTCTAAGATCGGTTTTTACCGTAAAAAAATAATTACTTTGCTAGATCGATGTTTGACAAAAAAAAAAAAAAAAGTTCTCTGATTCATTTGAATATTTTTAAAATTAATTTAACACATAATCATATTTTACTCTCGAGTCTACCTTCTGTTATGTGAGTAGATGTAACGAAGGTGAATGTTGGTTACTTAGATGTGAATACTGTTGGATATATTTTCTGTTATGTCAGTAGATGTAATGAATGTGAATGTTGGATACTTAGATGTGAAGACTGTTGGATATATTTTCTATTAAGTCAGTAGATGTAATGAATGTGAATGTTGGATACTTAGATGTTCTGCTATGTCAGTAGATGTAATGAATGTGATTGCTGGATACATCTCATGTTAGCTCAGTTGATGTGAAGACTGTTGGATATATTTTCTGTTATGTGAATTGATGTTTAGATCTTTGGATATATCTCATGTTAGGTCAGTATGTAAAAAAAAAGATGGATATATATATCATGTTACATGATGGATATATCTCATGTTAAGTCACTATATGTAAAAACTGTTGGATATATCTCATGTTAAGTCACTATATGTAAAGACTGTTGGATATATCTCATGTTAAGTCACTATATGTAAAGACTGTTGGATATATCTCATGTTAAGTCAGTAGATGTCAGAAAAAAATGATGGATACATCTCATGTTAAGTCCGTATATGTGAGACTGATGGATATATATTATGTTAGTTCAGAAGATGTAAAGAATGTCTGATATATTTCGTTTACGGGTAGTTGATGTATGGAATATTGGAGATATTGGCTAAATTACACCATGTCCTTCTCCCTCGTGTTTTGAAAGTAACACATCCCCCAGGTTTGCGTCCTTTAATTCCATGTCTTGTTGTCCGTGTCTATAAATCCTCGGCCTTACAGCTTGTCGGAATCTCTGAAACACTGATAGTAAACTGTTTGATTAAAATCAGAAGTGGCCTTACCTCCATGCCTTACGTACAGCCCGCTTGGTCATAAAACTAGTGCCATTTTTAATGTCTACATGTAGTGATATCCGCTAAAACAGCGTAAATAGTGCGGTCGGAGCAAGACAAATTACAGCTGTATGAATACACCGGGATTATGCTTTGATGTCATTCTATTGTACATCAATCCTATTCCATTTTTAAAGATACCAGTCAGTGTCACTCAAATCAAACAAACAAATAAATTATAAAGATACTTACAAGTTTAATCATTTTTAAATGAATAAAATTGTTAATTTTTATGTTGACCTATATAACCCATTTTCAAATTTGTATGCATCTTTGGCTTATTGTAAAGGGAAAATTCAAAGTCTGCATTAAAAAGCTAGATGGTACTTGATGGTAACAAAATGAAAGTAAGTGATAAGCATTGAGCTTTTATGTTCTACAAGCAGTTGCTATAGTGTATCGATTATCTTCACTATATATAGTATAATACGGGGAGAAATTTTCGTCGATGCCTAAATTTCACACAGAAGTTTTGTGAAAATGTCCAGTTTTGTTTTTCGGATGTAGTTTTGTGTTTTGAAATGGTAGGAAAGTGGCTGTTAAGCGAAACGACTGGTGTATGTGTGCCATACGACGTGGATTAAATAGCCAGGCAGGACAAAACATTTATTTGTTCGATCTTCGACTAACGTCAGATGAGTATGATTTCTGCATCGGCGAAATTTTCTCACCTTGTAAGAATGTAATGGATATAGTCCTCACAGCTAATTTATATATCATAAGACTGATCGGAATAAAATGATAACCTACTGCCGCTATAGTTCCTTTGACTTTTAGGAGTTCGTATACCATGATTACTGGTATCGGTAAGGTGACTGAAGTACCTAGTAACCATCCAGATACACTAGTCCATTCGGGGTAGACATAATCACCGTACGTGGGCGAGCTGAATGTCACCATGGTAAAAATTAACCCAACCTGAAATAGAGAAAAGAAATTGAAATTTCATACACGTTTCCTTTTCGAGTAATCGTAATGCTCATAGGCTGTATATTCAGTGGAATTTTTATTGGTTAAATTATTCCCGCCGTGTTTTCACTCCTTATTATGTCTCCCCCGAAGGGTTTGGAGACATATTGTTTTTGTCACGTTTCTTCTCCTTCTCCTTCTCTTTCTCCTTCTCCTTCTCCTCAATTTTAGTCCGGGCCATATCTCCAAGACTATTTGTCCGATTTCATTCAAATTTGGACCACAGTTGTATCTTATGATGTAGATGGGCATGCTTCAAACAAATTAATTTTTATGTGTGTGTGTGTGTGTGTGTGTGTGTTTTGGGCAAAAATTGTAAAAAGTGAACAAAAAACTTGTCCAGACCATATCTCTTAAACATTTTGTCCGATTTCTTTCAAATCTGGTTAATAGATGTATTTCATCATTGTAATGTACATGCTTCATAAATAATTTTCGAAAAATATATATGTTTGCGATATGTTTGCGAAATATTGGGGAAAAAATCTTGTCCGGACCATATCTCTCTCACTATTGGTCCGATTTTTTTCAAATTTGGTTAATAGATGCATTGTTTCATGTGGATGTGCATGCTTCAAAAATAATTTTCCAAAAATAGTTATTTTCTGCTTTTTTGGTAAATACACAAAAAACTTGCTGGGTCATATTTCATACTTTTGGTACGATTACTTTTAAATTTGGATTATTGCTGTAATTTAGGATGTACATGTGTACACCACAAAGAGAGCTACCCCCAAAAATGGGTGGCCAACATTTAATTGGTGTCAGGGTCATATCTCCTTCACTTTATGTCCGATTTTATTCAAGTATGGATCACAGTTGCATCTGAACATCCAGATGTGCTTGTTTTGTAAAATTAAATTCATTGAAATTTACATGAGAGTTTTGTTGTCAGTGTCCCATGTATACGATATGTATTTAGGTGGGAATTAGTTTATGATGGTCATAAAAGTATCTGGAAATATGAAATAGGGAGATGGGGGAGACATATGTTTTTGTCAAAACATCGTACTCAAGGGCATTTCATTTGTATGATGACGGATTGTCTACTCCACACTGTTCCTTGCCTCATTACGGTGGAAAACCGGTAGGATACCCCGCAAAAACCACCCCGCGATTGGCGGAGCCACATCTTGTGCCTCATTCATATACCTGAGATTCGACAGACCGACTCGATCCTATGAACGGTACATCGAAGTAGGATTAGAAAGCGCACTAGCTAACCACTAAGTCTTGACCGTCGGCCTCGCGTACAAATGCTGTATGAAATATATTTGTTTCTAAATTAAATAAACTTTCTCAAGTTTACTTAAGCCTATTTTTGAAATGGTAAATCCACTACCTACGGGCAATATAATGGGTATTTCAAACATCATACTGTATTTCATCAAAACTAGGAAATACTTGTTGACGAAAGTAACCATCTCTTTAATATGATTCAAGAATTTGTCGATACCTAAAATAGAAGAAAGATTACAGTGAGATTACCTTCACTTAGGGAACAACGGAGGCTGTGTTGTGGGCATGCAATGTAGCTGTGGGATAAAATATTTAATGGCACCACTCGATTCCACACGATTCAGTTCAAGAAAGGATATATCCATTGTGCCTCGGATCATGGTGGCACAGGCGAGTCCACCATCGCCCTTAGACAAATGTTTTCCATTTGGTAGCCGCCAAGTGCCATCTAGAGTTTCAACTCTGCTTTGGGACAAACCCGCGTCATCGTTAGCTCGTCTCGTGACGGCGCCTTACTTTATACTACAGTTACAAAAAAAAAACCAACTGCTTAAACATTTAAAAATCTGTAATGTGGGTTAATATAAGTTGGAAAAAAATTTGAATAAGAAATTAAGAATAATTCAATTTGTTATTATGTTTAAAACAGGAATTGCATTGATCTACAGCTGAATGGCATCATAGCATAGTTCCGGCGTATGTACACAACTGTAATTTGTCTGGCCACGCCGCACAATTTACGCCATTTTAACGAATATCACTTCATTGCTATTTAGTTATACGATTAATAAATCAATCCATTAAACAATCTTCAATGGACAGATAAAACATGAAACCTTTCAAATTTGAGTAAATCACCATAAAATTTACATAGAAAGATCTTTCTTACCGTATAGGTATGAAACAACGATGCACTCTAACAAAGCAACAACCATGATAGCGAAAAACGACAAATACCAGTCGCACAATTGAAAGAAATAAACTCCACCCTGAAAGTAATTGGGAACAGAATAAAGATAGCCTGAGTATAAAACATGCTATGTAGGCTTGATGAAAGTCTTGATGACAAATAGAGTTGCATTGCGATTAGGGACATAGCGCCTTAAATCGATAGATCGATAATGCGCTAGGCTTTTGATGTATCGCCTATAAACAGACTATCACCCTTTTCGGTACTATGGGACGTCTTCTCTTCGGTACACGGATACATGATTATTATTTTATTAAAATTGTTGTTCCCGCGTCTCCATCAAATACCGACAACTAAAAGTAACACCGAAGGGAAATCAGTTTAATTCCGAAAAAAACCCAACATTTGTCGGGCAACAACTGGGTCAGAGATGGGAAGATGCTCTGCAAAAGGCATGAATAATTCAAGGGCTATAAAGTTTGTGAGTTTGCACATGTCCCAGAATGGATATTCACCAGTATAAAATAAATAAAGTAATTTGTATGAGTTCAAATGTATAATATCCTCTTAAGACCCGTCTTCACGCACCGCACTTGTGGACAAACACTTATTTGTTTACAATTGCCAAGTTATTCACTATCAGGTTGTAAACCTAATGTGTATCCGAACTCACACGATAGATCAAAAGAAGATACCAAATTGAATGGCCTTAAAATCTAGCCAAGCAAATAACCCTGTGTCCTCAGAGGATCAATCTAATTAAAATCAGTCTCAAAAACGCTCCCCGTGTTTTGCTTGTCGCTATATTAAGCTCAATATAGCGACATCAAAACACAAGGAGAGTTTCGGAGGTCTGATTTTACTCTGATAGTCTGAGGATATATGTTTAGTTCACATTGAGTAAAATCCTAATCAGTTTCTAATACTCGATTTGTATTAAAATCATCGCCCATCCTGGTGGATTACTTAAATCATTTGCTGTTGCTTTCTGTCCATCGATTAGTTAAGAAAATACCTACTTCCGTTACAAAAAGCAATCCAACTAGATAGCTTGCAATACAGACAATGGCCGTAACCATTGCTTTCCTTGAAGCGAGGGTTTCAGGGTACATATCAAAGAGACTGCACGTCACTGTCTTTACCATTCCAAACTGTTCCAGAAAAAGACAAAAAGAAAACAATAAATTACCATAAAGATTGATATAACTTTTCCCCTTCCAAGTCAATCCGTAGCCTTAGGACACTAAGGCACCGGACAACATAAATAAGGGACAAGAAGACAAAATGAAGTTAATAAAATTAATTCGAATATTTTTTTAAACGAACTGCTTTAGCCACTTCTCGTATGCAATTCTCCGCCTTTATACGTTGAGCTTCTCAAAAACAGAGAAAGAAAAATGATGATCAATTGAGGGAAACTTTAGGTCAACATTAATAATAAAACATGGTTATGCTTTTTTTAATTTCGAAAGGTAAAGGAAATCTAATAGATAATAGATCCAGGTCTTCCTCTGTTTTCTTATAGGTTAATGAATCCCCATATAAGTGCAGCATCAAAACTATTCAAGTTAATTAAAAATAGTAACTATTCATATAATAGAAAGTATATTGATTGATCCTGTGATAATTCAGTTCATTGAAGCAGTTATTAGCGATGGTCCTAATAAAATGTTATTTTCATATTTACCTAACAACTTTTCTGTGAATGATTTATGTGGGATGTGTTACACTTTGTAAGACGTATGACATAAGCTACAGTGCCCATAGAACACGTTACAATATCTCAGTTATATATCTGTTAATTAGTCACATCAAACAATGTTTCTATAATAGCCTACACTTGATCGTGTGGACCATAAGGTATATGAGTGAGTCACACGATGTGATGGCTCCGGCAATCGCGGGGCTGGTTTTGACTAGGTTTCCTTTCGGTTTTCCATCCGTATGAGGCTAGGAACAGTGTGAAGTGGACAATCCGTTGTAGTAAAACTGAAATACCCTTGGGTACAACATTAAAACCTCAATCAATCAACGATTGTGTCTTGTCCTGTTGTTGGTGCATGCTTTATTCACTTCTATGAATTAATGTCAGAATCACAGTACCCATCAAATGACACCATTGTCGAATAACAACTTTAAGACTGCCAATACTTTAAAAGAAAAAAAAATTGATATGTTTTCCCTGAAAAGCCTAGTCAATATAATCTGGAAGGCCCAAATAACTTGATGGTTTGTACGCCCTGCCTTGAGGCTTTGATTTTGGACAGCAAAGCACATAGGCCATTTTAAGTCCATTTCTGTCCAATCTTGTTCCTTTCAGTTTCTCAGTGAATGATTTCCAGAAGCCGTGGACCCCAGAATCATTTTATTTAAAACGGTATCGATTCATTTTCGATTCTCAGAAGCCGGATACCAAAGGGTACTTTAACTTACGAGGAACGAAGAGTCATTTGACTTACAATCTTATCGATTCTCAGAAGCCGGATACCAAAGGGTTATTATCCCCCGCCCAACGAAGTTGGCGGGGGATATACAAATGAGTTTCGTCCGTCCGTCCTTCCGTCCGTTCGTCCATTCGTCCGTCCTTCCGTCCGTCCGAACACTTTCCACCCAATAACTCTTGAAGGAATGATCACATTTTGATGAAACTTGCTGGGTGGGCTTATAACATGAAGACCCCGCTCAAGTTCGATTTTGAGATTATTCCGCCCATATTTAATGAGGCTGCTGTGACCTGATTGGCTAATGCTTTCCGCA
>JAVFBW010148585.1:0-12408 GCA_034783835.1 Mopalia ciliata
CTAGACTTTATAGTTTTCGATGCTTTTATATTAATGTAATAGCTTTTTAAGCTAAGTCATTTTCAATCCATCAAGTGAATATAGCCCATTTTATTTCTGAAATAGAACTATTGCGTTGTGCTGAAAATATTTTGACCACCACTTCCCATACCTATACACACTTCAGATCAAAAGATAACATTGAACTGCTTAGGTTATCAGCATTCTTGATTATTTAGGTAATGTAAATAAATAGGAGCATGGTAAGGTGTGTAGAGAGTGTTATTTTCAATTTCAACAGCAGGTAGAGAAAATAGAGACACATATATGGTATTATCCACATATGGGTGGTCTGTTGACTCAACTCCTGGGTCAGTCAAGACTGAGACTTTTGCACAACATTTCATACGTTTCAATACGGGAGTGGTCTTTCTGTGTTCAGTGTTACTTATAAACGCCCTCGCTATAATAATAATGTGATAAAATCAGAACCCTAACACACCATCGAACTGATTGTGAAGAATATATTATTGGAAAAAAAACTTCTTATACAAGGAGACACTTGTGCCTTTTCATAAGTTCCTTTTATATTTATTCATTATAGAC
This sequence comes from Mopalia ciliata, assembly GCA_034783835.1. NCBI lineage: Eukaryota > Metazoa > Mollusca > Polyplacophora > Chitonida > Mopaliidae > Mopalia > Mopalia ciliata. The sequence goes on from JAVFBW010148585.1 coordinate 586, forward strand.
TAACGCATTCTTGCATTTTCATGAGATTCTTATTGTAATAATTTTATGACAATGAAAACCTTACTATTTTTATTTTTGAAAGTGTGTACTATTATAACAATTATTACACTAAGGAAGTTTTAAATAACAAAGTTCGATATAGTCAAAACTTAAATGTTTTTCCTTGCGCTGACTAACAAACGATATGCGACAGTCTCCAGTAATCTCTGTTGATATTGAACTTGCCATTTGTCTTCTTCTTGATAACTCAATTTAAGAGTCACAATTATGCCTTTACCTTGCTTATAGTATATTTAAACCGCTAACTGTTTTCTGACCACCCTGTTACATCACTTTAACCTTATTCGTCGAAATACAATCCTCCTCTGGAGTTACTTTTTCACGTTACGATCACAATCTTACACCACTCTCGTCACTAAATGCACCACGCCACTCTCTGAAACCCAATCTCGTGTGCCCTACCTCAAATCCTGCCTTTCATAGTCCCATGCTATAAACGCTTAGTGTGTTATACCCTCAATGACAACACGCCCACACCCTAAACTAACCAAAATAACGGCATGGATTGTTAATGTATAATATAATTCGCATAACCCCATGCCCACCGTCGTGACCCCGATACTCGTTGCATACCCAAAACCCCTTCATAACCCCTTGAAGTCCACTGTTGTAAACACATTTTTACCTTTACCCTCATAACACTATTTTCAACCACCTCAACAATCCCATGCATGTCTTGAAAACGCCGTCGTCAATCGACCTCAATATCTCGATTTGCCACCCTATTTAAAACCCGATCCTCAAGCCACCTCATTCCCACCGACTTATAACTCCTTCTCATTCCATGCTTTTTTGCCTCAATCCGAAGCCAGTTTACATGAACATTTGTCACCCATCTGTTAAAGGCTCATCACCCTTATAACCCCATAATCACCTGAGACTAAAGTATTTTTTTTATAAAAAAAAAATATTATAATAGCGATCTTTCTGAAATGCGTTATTGGTATTATTATTTTTACAATAACACATTCTTGGTAAAGTTAAAGTTTGATATTACAATATAAATATTACAACAAAAAACTTAAAACAAAATTAAAACAAAATTGAACTCATGAGTGTTAATGTAATAAACCATTGCAAGGCAATTCTTTTCTTTTTTAAAACTGATCTTTATTGAGTTTTAAAAGTATCACATCATTACATAACAAACACCATTTTGTTACATTTGTTGACAGTTGTCCACACCATAGTAAAGTTGACAATGCATATACAGTAATCATTTGCCAGTCATTTTTTGAATTTCTCATTGGACAATAACATTATTGAACTCCAATGCTAACAGAAGTGATTCCCAATCAGAATTAAAGGCTTCAATATGTCCATCATTTTTCATATAAATGTACCTTTCTATCTCCATCATATAACTCAATTCATACAGAAAAGAAATGAAATTTAACCGTTTTCACCTAAATTACATTTATAAACATAACATTTAGCAGCAAGTATGTTTTTGTTGTCTGTCATTTTCAGTTCCAAGAATGACAGCAATCAATTGAACTATTTTTTCACGTCACCAGTTTGTAAATTCCTGCCAAAAATCTTTAACCATAGGACAGTCAAAAAGCATATGACCTAGAGTTTCAATCTCTTGACAGGACACACAGAGCGGACTCTCTATCTGTCTGATGACATAAAGATATTTCCTACAAGGCAGTATCCTATGCAACAGCCGGAATTGGAAAGATCTTAATTTACTAACTTTACAGATTTTGTTCATTAGGGTGCAGCTTCCAATTAGTATCCAATTGTAGTATCAGTTGTCAGAATATCTTTCCAATCACGAATAACGACAAAAACTGAATTCGTTATTCTAATCACGAATAACGACAAATAAACGGGATTTGTTATTCGAATCACGAAAAAAAACCCACCCCAGGATTCGTTATTCAACTCATACAGGTTGATGGTGCTTTAAAAATATCTCTGCCCAGAAAGAGTGTCTTCCCACCCCTCGTGGTATAGACTGATTGATTGATTGGTGTTTTACGCCACATTCAGCGGTATTTCAGCTACGCTGTGGCGTGAACATAGTCTTTTCTCTCCAAGTTTCTTTATTTAAAGACAAATTGCAGACTGCACTTTTGGCAGTACAGATAAGGAAAAAGAAACAAATCAAACGGACGGAACATACATTAGTTTATACTTTTTTTTTTTTCATATATTAAATATCAAATATTTCATTCTATATACAAGACTTGTCAACTTTTTTGTGTGATTTTTTATTTTATTTAAATATCAAATAGTTCATTTTATATACAAAACTTGTCAATATTGTGTTATATACAGTTATATACAATTCTTGATGAATATTAATGTCGAGTTTTTCGTTTTGGTTTGTCTTGTGTTCAGGTTAATATCAGAAGGTTGTTCGTCTCCAGTTGGCCACATATATTAAAGAAAGGTCTGTGTCTCAACAGACACAGATACTTTCTTAGTGGCATTGGCGTAGGACTGGGATGCCACTTGAACCTGTGAGACAGGGGCAAGGCGGCGCGCCTCGATATAACTAACGTTATTTTCCGACTTAATTACTTGGATTCGCTTTTCTTTTGTGAAATGACTACAGTCTTTGGAGGAGGCCATATGTGCCTCGTAGCAGTTAGAGCATTTTATTGTTTTGTTGCAGTCGAAGCCCTCATGGACTTCTTCAGAGCAACGAAAGCATATCAAACCACCTATACACTGGGTCTTGCCATGTCCGATTTTTTTACACTGGAAGCACCTTGTTGGATTGGGATGAAAGTATCTACCCTCATCCTGTAAGGCCCAATGTAGATGTGGTCTGGCACTGTAGTAGAATCAAAAGTAACTCGGTAGGTATTAAGTCTTATTATGGTTCCATCCTTTTTAGTTGTAAAACGTTCAAGGTTAGTTATGCCTTGATGACCGAGCTCAGTGCAGATCTCTTCCTCTGTCTCGAATGATCCCCTTACTGCTGTTAAGAGACCTGCGAGGTGTTACTGATACAGGTAACTCTAAAATTTTCTCTAATTTAAGTAAATTTAACGCCTGTTGCTCTCTCTGGTGCATTCCACCAGAATGTCACCAGATCGCATTTTAGTTACGTTCTTTAGAGTTCCTGCCGTTGCTACAAGGGTCTTATTTAAAGCAAACGGCGATATTTTTGTTGCAGACTTATTTTCATTTTTACTACTGATCACAATAAATTTTGGCCAGTTATGTTTTACTTTTTCATTAACATTAGTTTCAAGAACTTTTTTTTCCATAATTGATAGGGTTGGGAGGTGATGCCATTATGTGGTGTATTATGTTTCACCACCCATGTCCCGCCCGCCACGGAGTGCCAACGAGGGCGAGACCTCCCCTGCGGTGACCAACAGGGGCAGGTAACGAGGGTTCCATGAGTGGTATACTCAACCAGGAAACTAAATAATCATTCTGCTCGGCTCAGGGGGTTATACCCAGCAGAACATATAAAATATATTTTGTTGTCTTCTACTCAATTGACCCATGAGCCACCGCCTTTTGCAATGATCTAAATCTTTAGGGTACGACGGAATAACCTATTTTATATAATTTTACTTTTGTTCAACTCGAATTTTATTAATTACGATGGAATTAATCTTGAATCATTGCAAAGGTCGGCAACAAGCCGATTGATCAGGTCGGGCCAATCTGACCACCCGTGTAAGAGAATATTGAGCCAAAGTGACGTGTTGGAGCAACATGGCTATGTGGCACCCTTTTGCCAGCTAAGTTTCCCCTCAGTCACCAGGATCTAAGATCTGCATGCCCATTTATAATATTTACAATGTTTCATGCAAATCTATGTTTACCTGGTGTTGGTAATTTCTGACAAGTCCCTCTTTTCCCATCTGTACCAGAACAAGACAGCTCATTTATACACTCTACAGTTGCCAAACACTTTTCTCCTGTAACGACGGTTAAATAAAAAAAGGTACAAGATTGTTACCAAATATCGGTAGACAAGCCCGATAAAGTTGTTGTTGCTGTTAAATTTGTGCTTTTAGGATCGCTTTCCATTATGAATTGTGACATTTGCCCAAAATTTCAGGACAAAAAAAAAAGTAATTAATATGCATATAATGAGCTGAACATATAACATTAGTCCCCTCAGATGTTGTGTGACATTTATGTACAATCTAAGGACAAATCAGCTATTCAATTTGGAGTTATGGTGTTTAACAGAAATTTAAATGAAAACCTCGTTAAAGTAATCAATATGCATCTTTTTAGCTGATCAGATAATATCTCTCTCCTCTTATGCTGTGTGACATTTACATAAACTTTTAGTGCAAACAAGCTATTCAATTTGAAGATATGGTGTTTAACAGAAATTTAATTTTAAAAAATATTAATATAATTTCGCTCTCCTTTCATGTTGTGTGACATTTATTAAAAATTTTAGCAAAATCGGGCTATTCAATTTAGAGTTGAAAAGCTTGTTAAGCTTGTTAAAGTAATTAATATGCATATAATTTGCTGACAAGATAATAACGCTATCATCTCATGTTGTGGAACATTTACCCAATTGTTTTACCAGAATCAGATTATTAAATTAGGAGTTATGGTGTTTAACGCAAATTTACTTTAACAGCTGGTTAAAGTAATTAAGATGCATATAATTAGCTGAACAGATAATATCCTTCTCCTCTTATGTTGTGGAACATTTACCCAAAATTTTAGGAAAATCGGGCTATTCAATTTGGATATGCTTAACGCAAATTGTCAGCGATTTTGTAAAAAACAATATCACAAAATTAGCATAATTAATATTCACAAAATTCGATAAAATTTATTGGACTTGCACCAGGGGACATGCAGTCTCTCCTTTAACGCTGTCCAAAACATGGTGCATATGACGCCATCTAATAGCGAATTAAACTTAAAAGCGCTTCGAGCAACTGGCCCAGAAGAAGTTGTACATTTTTAAGTATATATTCTGGAATAACTGTGGGGGAATAAAATAACCTATCACATAAACAGAAGGATTGACGTACTGTTGTACGTAATGTACGTATTTTTGCTAGTTGATTCATTGTAATCTTTCAAAACTGTGAATACAGACCTGCTTGTTGTTGGACACGGCAAGACCTGGATTCACCATCTGCATCAGGACAGTAAAGTCCATAATACAAACAATCCTTTCCACTGGAACAGGTTAGCACTAATGTCAGTCAAATGAAATAAAAGCAAAACATCCTGAAAGTCGCTTACATATACACACTCTTAGAAATAAATTTGTTTATGGTTCTTTAGACAAGAGTATGGTTCTATATGAAGCAATTACCACAAAAACGGTTCTTAGATATACGAGATGGGACAATTATAGGGAACAATTGCTGTTAGAGTTCCATACAAAACCATAAAAGGTTCCACCTGAGCCATGACTGACGAATCTTAGAGGTTTTTTTTGTTCACATTATTTATGTTAAATACACCAAAAGGCCATCAAAATAAACACATAAATTTATATTCTGTACTATGCTGTAACACAAAAATACACGAAATGGTAAGAAAATTCTCATAAAAACTTAATTTTTTACACATTAATTTCTTCTAGGATAGGCAAGTCTGAGAGATATTGTTCTAAGAGTGTATGTATTAAAAAAAAGCTTGATTTACATAAACAATTTGTATTCGTGTCATTTTGTATTGGGTTGTGTCTCTCTTCTATTTTGATTAATTGTCGGTTCTTTACACTTAAGTAAACTATATCTTATATATTTCAGTCTCTAGATTTCTGTTTCTAACAAAGTCCATAGAAACTTTGTAGTAAGTAGCAGTTGGGGATAAAAGTTATGTATGATACAAAAATAGACAGAAATGCAATAATACTTTAAATGAAGATGGTCCTCAGTTCTAAACCACTCATTCATATTAAGTGTAGTCCGATTTCCCGATTGATTTGATTGAACTAAAAGCGAGACTGGGAACTTATGTCAATTGAATGTGACAGATACATGTATATATTAGTTTGGTTCGAGTTATATGCCATTAGAACTTCAGGTTATAAGGAAGACCAAAATCAACGGCAGCCAACAGGACATGAGTGATAAATTACCTTCTGTCGGAATATCCCGACAAGTCCTCCTGTCTGCATCTTTTCCGAGGCATAACAGATTATCTTTAAGACTGCATTCCCCAAAGGCTGAACAGGCGGATCCTTATCGCAGTAAAAATATAAAGTATTGTAAATGTGAACAACCACTTTATTGAAGTGTTATTGGTTATATATATGTCTCACTCAAAATACATTTCAACTGCAATACATAACCTCTCTATATTGTCTCTTTATAACTATATAACGAACACATCGATCAGCGCTGACAGAATGTAATCCATGTCTTGTGATCTGCGATATTTCGCGTAATTCGCGCCATTTCAGGGGACAACCTACAGTATTCTTTGTTCTAGCATGAGCGGAAAGTTAGTGATATGTCAATCTCCTATCCAGCCCTACAGCTTCACGCAACAGCAATACGCCTCTGAAAGAACTAGCTCAGCCATGACAACCCTTTCCGTTGTAGTTTGAGATTGTGTGCCCCCGATTCACATGGGCCTTCTCCGGGGAAACATATTCTGACCTTGTGATTTTCCCTTTTGCCAGATCGTTGTGAACGATAAAAGGCACATGGGAATTGGGTAGCAAGATAGCGGGGTAACTTTGATAGTTGATTGTTAGAAAAAGTTTTGGACTTTATACAGGCAAAAAATTGATGAGTACTTATCAGGAACTATAAAATGTAATCTTTAGATAAATCAACAGACGTTTTTCACGTTCATTCTGTCTGAAAAGATGTTACTTCCTGTGAAGTTTGGATAAAATATCTTAATATGCCAGACCTGTTTTGATGAAGCTGTACGGTCAGTATTGCATACACTGTATAATGACGGTACCTGGATCTCGAAAGAACGGTATTCAAAGCACAGCGACAGAATTTGAAGTCTATCACCGGAGGTCAAGTTAAAGACCAGGAAACTTGCATGCCCTTTTTTATATATATTATGTGAAGAATTTATATCTTATGTGAAGCATTTCAAACAAAAGGCATTACTATATATATATATTTTGAATAAATGAAAAGAGAGAGAGAGAAAAAAATATATATATATATATATATAAATTTAACAACTGCTTATTTAGATTACTGCTATATTATATACTTCTTTATGTGTTAGAGGTGTTGATAATAGTTTCATAAATACAATATCCAAGAAGACCTGCTGATTTTTGATCCTGACAAGTTCTATTCTCCGATTCGGAATATCAATTAAAAGACAAAAAAGGGGTTTAATTGAAAACAAATAAATCAGCGTTGATGCTTTTCATGACTTTATTTCTTTATCGAATTATTATCGTATGTTTTAAATTTGTTGTTCTGGCAGTATAGTTTAATTTTATATTTGTTGAATTCTAGAGGTGATTCAAGCATCGATTTACAGTTTATCCCATAAATGAGTAAACTGCAGTGTAATACAGCCATGTATGTGTTATTTGTATATTATCTCCCCGTGTGAGATACAGCTTTGCCACTCTGGTTGTTCAGTTCACAAATCAAACAACGAAATTCTCTATTTAGACTTATCGTTCTTATCGACGCTTTAGGCTGACCCAGATGTGGATCTATCAATGCGCTTTTCTAGAATCTCTCTCACCAGCCAAACGAAACTTTAAATTTACTTCTGATTAAAATTACTATAAAATTTACATTTATGGGATATATAGACTCAAATTCATGACCCGGATATCAAATTCACGACACTCGGGTAGTAATTTTCATTTATTCCGTTTGATAAATTTGATATCTTGGGGTCACACATTGGAGATTCTATATGTATTTATTTATTTATCCAATGTTAGATCAAAAGGATTAAATCCCAATTACAGATCATTGACCAGCATTGTTGTGGGAGGAAAACTGGGTAGTAAATTAACCCAGAAAATCCACGACCTTCCGCCAGTTGCTGGCATACCAACCCACATACGGTTCACGTGAATCAAACCCGCGACCTCAGAGGTGAGAGGGATATGTGGACCAGAAACATACACTCACTAGAGCGTACGCTCTAGACCAGGGTCACCAAGGCCCCTATATAGATAAATCAGAGCATGAGGACAAATATGCTGGTAATAAATGAGTACAGACCTCTTGTCTTCCGTTTCTGACAAATCCCATTTTTGGTGTCTAGACCAGAGCAAAACAATCCGAGGGCACACTCATCATTGGATAAACAGTTACTTCCTTTATATCAATTGAAGAAAAGAAAACAAAATATCACAAACTTTAAATTAATCAACAACAACATGTATATTAGAATAGCTCATCTTAGATGCTATGATACCATAGAAAATATGTTAAAATGTATTACTTGTCCATCAATACAATATTTGCTAAATGTTGATATATTAATTACAGCTTCATATAAAAGCTGCGGATGTAAATCGGTATCGCTATATATAATATAAAGAGAAGAAAACAATGTCTTAACTAGTGAAGAGACAACAAAGCCACAACCGGGACATTTCAATTAACACTAATTAGTCTACCACTGAAACTGTTTATATTCAAACCTGCCTACCATCAATGAAATTTCTGAGTACAAATTATTTTTTTAGTACTATTTTCGGACAATTTTGTGGATTATATTTTTACTGGAGTATTTACTGACCTTTGAACTTACTTTTTTTTATCATAATGTCTATTTTTAAATATCTTTTCGATTATTTCTTGTTGCATGGATTCAGAATTGTGTTTTTATTAACTACTTTTTTCTGTAATATTGCATATGATTGGCATATCTGTGTATCCAGCATTAATTATGTGTACAAAATGAACAAGGTAAGTGGAGAGAATTGAATAATTAAGGGGCAATAACTGTGGTATCCGAGAGGCAAATAAGACACCAGGATGAATCCTTGTAGCACATCCTGAACCTTTTTCATTTTGGCCTGTGTTAAATAAACCCATTATGATGGACAGCTCATAGAAAAAGTTTTGCAACAAGTATTTAATTTTGACACTGAAAGAAGATTGTTGGACGCCAGTGGTCGAGGCAAACAAAACAGAACATACGGTTTCGTTCACGAGATAGTATACATGAAATGTATACTTGCCAAATTACAGGAAATGTATCCGTAAATTGAAAAGCCCCACGATAGTAATAAGATATAATGTTTCTTCTGTAAACCCATAGAAATATAGGAGTTCCACTAGAAATATAAGGATTGAAAGGTCTTCGAAAGCAAACGGACGCTTATCACAGACTGCTTCATCTTGAATCCCATATATGGTGTCGTTTGCGTTCCAAACGGAAGTTTTCTAGCTTTGAGTTTGACCCAATGGACCATATACGGCAAACATTTTACCATATATGGTGTTGTTTGCGTTCCAAACGAAAGTTTTCTAGCTTTGAGTTTTACCCAATTGACCATATAAGGCAAACAGTTTACCATATATGGTGTTGTTTGCGTTCCAAACGGAAGTTTTCTAGCTTTGAGTTTGACCCAATTGACCATATACGGCAAACAGTTTACCATATATGTTTTGTTTGCGTTTCAAACGGAAGTTTTCTAGCTTTGAGTTTGACCCAATTGACCATATACGGCAAACAGTTTACCATATATGGTGTTGTTTGCGTTCCAAACGGAAGTAGGCGTATTCTCGGAACTGTAAGCCCGTGTATCAATAGCGGCAAAAAATGTCATTCACATATTTGGGTCAAATGCAAACGTTTTTCCTTCTAACGTTTTGAACTTAATAATCATAATGATAAAAAAGTTTTTCCCTCAAATATTTTATAACTTAATATTCATAAATAAGCATTGTTTTCATCTATGCAGAGGAATAGCTACAGACCTATTGTTTTCGGTCGTTTACATGTCCTTCTGCCGGGCTCTGCACCAGAACAGGAGAGTCCATTCTGACATTCCCCATAGGAACAGATTTCGCCTGATATCAGGGTAACAAAAAAAGTGTTGGAATTTATTAACAGATATTGAACAAATGCTCCAAATAAATTGTATGATTTTATGTTTGAAGTTTGTTTAATAATTGGCTTTATTTGTATGTTATGTTTATTGATATTTTCGTTAAGCCTTTGAAGAGACATGATCAATCTTGTCATTTTAGAGAATCACAGGTGTGTCAAACAACGATATATTTCTCAAAAATCAAAAGTGCGATACAAATTACCGATTGATTTATTGAATATTGTTTAATTCTAGATTTTTTTACATCTTAATAAAACGTGTTTTAGTGTTTTCTCATTTTAAGGAAACGAGGACCACAAACCTGCCACTTTCCGAGCTTGACAAGTCCTTGTTTCGGCGTCAGCACCAGGACAATATAATTCATTCGCACACTCATTAGTAATTCCCGAACAGGCTCCACCTTGTTTGAGTAAAATTTAAAACAAAAATGGCATTCGTGAAAACGCATTAACGAAAAATTCCAAACTGCCTAAATAACCTGTACTGTATTTGTTTCCTCTCATAAATTTTCTTAGGTAGTATTCCATTTATATATAACCGGATTTTCCCCCATGAAAAATTACATTACCTGTACTGATTTCTTTCAAATGTGTATTTAAACTTTCGATGTTTTGATGTAAACTTAGTCTTAATTTACAAATTGACATGCATATGGGAACTACTCTTCGCTAAAAGTGTTTTACCATAGGTTGTTTTGATATGACGACAGTGTATTCCACCAGGAAGTGACAGTCGTAAAACATTTGGTTTGGTGGTAAAAGTTTTTCTCTATCGTTAGGTAGCATAAGTACCCTTCAAATAAACTGCCAACAGAAGAAGTAAATTGTTGATAAAACTGCGTACAACTTTCTTTTGTGTTGCTTTGTGCTTGAAGCAAATGGGTGCAATACACAGGAAGACTGTTATCCCCTTCTCCTCCCCTTCTTTTCTGTGTGAAAGTTGCTTCTCCATGCCTTATATCAAAATTACACAATATAATACTCTATAATACTTTGTCACTCCTGCTTTGGCCTTACTGTCATATCGTTGATTTTTGAGAATGTATCATTACGTACCCAGAGTCCTTGGACGCTTGCACCTCCTTACTTCTTCGTGTGGACCAGGACAAAATAGATCATAATCACACTGAGCAGCGTACGAACAAACAGTCCCTTTAATAGTTAAACAAAAGAAAATAAGCGCAATTATCCTAAAGTGTAAAAAAAAATATCTTCAGGTAGAATTAGAATTCATAATTGGTTCTAAAATCACTTCAATTGAATTCATGCTATACAGTTCATAAAACAAGAGCATATTACAATTTTAGGGTTTGACAATTTTTAAGTTATTTATCTTCCAGCATTAACTGTGTAAAAAATGATACAAAACAGAACCAAACATGAATTCCATATGTGGATAATAATTAATTAAACGTTATATTTAATTATTGTCATTAATTCTCTGAAACGTATGTAACGGACCTTCTTTCCTGAGCGCTTGGCAGGTTCTCGAGATTTCATCTGGGCCAATACAATCCAGCTCATCCACACATTCCCCATATGATGAACAGGGTGCACCTGCTCACAATCAAACAAAAATAACTCACATTCGTTAGCAAATAATCCTTCAAACGTTTGAGTCGAATACATACTCAGGTTATCTGTAGTAATCTTTTAAGGATATATCTTTCATCACTGATCCACTCTGAAGCCTTGCTATAGTTCTATATGGAACCATTACGATAAAAGGGTTCGTTGGTATTCGAATGAAGGGGGAAATAACCCGTCTGAAGATGAATCTTCAATCCA
>JAVFBW010148596.1:0-12408 GCA_034783835.1 Mopalia ciliata
GCTTCCCGTTACCCTTTAGCTCTGCGAACACCAGGGCAACAGAAAGCAACCTTTTTTCTCGCCTCTTACGATCGACCGAGGCAGCCGAGGGAGTATTCTGCAGGGCCATGGCCCACCCACTCCCTCACGGGGCGATTTTTTGTTTGGGGTTTAAAGCCATATGCAAGGGTATTTCACTTATATTTCCTTGCTTATTACATACGATGGATAACTGAAAGGGAAACCGTATAAAAACCACTCCTGTGATTGCGGAAGCCCCTTATATGATGGAAGAGCAATAACAGTAATTAACACTAGCACAACCATAAAATGTGAAGTGTTTTCATCATGTTGGATGATATCCTTCAAAGATAAGCTTATTTCATTTAACATATATGATTTATTTGTTTGATTGGAGTTTAATGTCGTACTCAAAAGTATTTCTCATATATGACGATGGATTGTCCACTTCACACTACTCCATGACTCACTACAGTGGAAAACCGAGTGGAAACCTTGTAAAAACCATCCCCACGATTGCTGAAGCCACAACATGTGAATCACTCATATACCTGATGGTCAACACTCAGGACTCGATTCTGTTAACGGTAAATTGGAGTAAGGCTAGTTAGTGTGCACTAAGCCCCAGCCATGGGAATGATAACTTGTAAGACATTAATCGCAGAAAGATCAGTAGGTAGCCACACACTAACCACTGGATCTCAAACAGGGGCACTCTTACCAAACTCACTCAATTTACAAGAAATTAGAGACAAACCAGTCAAACCATCACCAACAGAGGGACTACCAGTCTTATTCTTAGCATTTGTTTTTGTTTAATTAAAAATAAAAAAATAAATAAATTAATCAATGAAATATGCCAAGTGACTAAAGTGGAGGTCTAGGTTGGAATAAAGGCTACAATTTAACATAATGAAATATGTGGAATTGACAATTTAAAGTTTAAAGCTGTTGCATTAGACAGAATGGCTGTGACATGAATGTATGGTTGCACATTATTGCTAAGAATAAACTGTGATATACCTGGTATTGAATCTATAAAAGATACTATGGTCTTGAAAGTGGGCGGGGTCCAGATAAAGAGATTTGATTGGTGAATATTGGTGGAGCTATTTTGTTTACTGTTAAATTGTTTGTTTGTTTGTTTGATTGGTGTTTAACATCGTACTCAAGGGTATTTCACTTATATAACGACAGACACAAATAAAGAACATCACAAACAAATCTGCTTCCAGTTTATACCCTTTAGCTCTGGTAACACCAGGGCAGCAGAAAGCAACCTCTTTTCTCGCCTCTTACGATTGACCGAGGAAGCCGAGGGAGTATTCTGCAGGGCCATGGCCCACCCACTCCCTCACGTGGCGTTTACTGTTAAAAGTGCAATGACATAGTGGTCAGGAGGATTTTGACTCTACTTTTAGGATTTTATTGTACACTAGATGCAGTTTGACTAGAAAGTCATGTGGCATGAAGGACTGCATGTAGAAATAGTCTCTTTATGTATATACATAATATTGCATCCCAGACCTTCGCTTTAACAGACACATGTATTTTCTTGGGAAATAACTAAGACATACTAATGGGGTGGCATATGTATTACTTGTTATAAACTAATCACTACAAAACAAAACATGATATTTTATCTAGGTCACCTTTAACCGTCACTCGAATAAACCGCTACAGTCATTACACTATAAGTCTAATCTGAATGACCGAACTGAATCTAACAAAAATACTATAAAAAAATTCTAACAGTAGACTTTAGAACCTTAAGGAAACTAGATCAGTTAAAGACAGAAGAGGAAAGGAGTCAAATCCGGAAGACAAGGAACTGGTTTCACAAAACACTCTTAGCACACATGTGTAGTATCAAGAAATTAGTCTAAACAATGTTTTTGAGATATTTTGCCTGATGAACTCAAGTAAAAACTTTGATGTGTTCTCTCATTAAGTAAGTTAGTATCATGTATGCATAGCTGGTGTAACAACCAGGGTATTTTGAAATAAAAACAATACATTGGGGTTTAATGTTACACTCAAGGGTATTTCACTGATATGGTGCGAAATTGAGAGGAAACCTTGTAAACCCCACCCTGACGAGGTGATTCCTTCGTATATCTATGGTTGTCTGGGGACTCAAACTGTAACGAATAAATCAAAGGAGGACAAGCAGGCCGCTAATCAGCAACGCATGTGCGCAGTTTAATGATTCCTGTAGCGTTAACTAACACTTTTGCCAATTTCTAATGAACGGATAAATAGTTTCTGTCAAACAACCTACATGTAACATTTGTTTGTTTGATTAGGGTTTAATGTCGTACTCAAGGGTATTTCCCTTACATGACTGATTATCCACTGCACACTGCATCTAGCCTGATTACAGTGGAAAATCGAGTAAAAACCACCCCTGTGATTGCCGGAGCCACTACATGTGATTCCCTCATATACCTGATGGCCAACAGGCAGACTCGATCCGGTGAACAGTACATCGAAGCAGGTTCTACATGGAACAAGTTGAGTAGCTAGCAGGTCCGCCATTAGATGCTTTTTTTTTTTTAAACATGCACATAATCCCCGTCCAATCACTTCTTACTACTTTTGTTTGAGAATAATTTTTTTCTTCAAACAGCCAAAGTTATGGTGTTTATCACTATTTTGGTGCGATATGCAATGTTGGTTAAATTTGTTGTTAAACCTAGTATGTAATAAATGAGGCTATTAAAACGTCCAGCACAGGTCACAGCAATATCCTAACATCAGATTTTGTGAAACCAGCCCGGAAAGACCAAAAACAAGACGTTAAAAGCCCACAAACCACAAAAGTATTGGCACAAACTAGAGGGACCACACAACAACAACAACACAGGTTAAGGAGACGTAAGCACTCTTACACAGACAAACTTGTTAACCATAAGTTGTGGCTACCCAGACTGTCAGGGATAAAAACATAAACAGTACTTTAGTTAATGGCTTAAAAATGTCATTAATTGTTGAAATCAATCGGACAAAGGTTAGCAAATAGGAACAAACAAGGAAGGGGACTGAACAACATGGCAGTATTTTGGTGAAGTTTATGAACTTTTTCCTAGAACAAATCAGGAGACAGGATGTGAAGTGTTCATGTTTGGTTATTTAACCAGTTGTCCCTTTGTAACCCGAGACCAAAGAGGTGGCACCTTGTCTCTTTGATTTTTATATGAATCATTTCTTTGTTTCACTTGTTTAACTGTTAATCACTGAACATGGAAACAGAACTAGTTTTGTGTGTTGTCGAAACATGATCTGTAGGCTGTATCAAAATAATGCTTAAAACTTAAAATTAAAAACAGAAATTGTGCTTAAATTATAAACTACTTCAAGTGATTACAGTCTAACAAATGTGTATTTCTAGAAGGCTAATTAGAAAAATTAAACCTTCATTTAAAAAAAGGGAAGCACAAAATCAATTGTATTTATGATTTAAAGTAAGGGGAATCTGAATTTGAATATAAAGTTCATGCAGCTACAAAAATATATAGTGATGAACGGCCTGAAAATAGTAAAAACAAGTTAGAGACATAGTATCAGATATTTGTCAATAAAGTTTTCCATTTAATGTATAACACAGAAGTCAAATTAACAGAGTACATGTATGTACCAAATATTGAATAAATTGCACTTTGTACATTTAACAGATCTAAACAGTAATTTAACAAATTTATTTGTTTACTTTTATGAAATATCAAGAGAAGAAATCAATATCATGAATAAATTAACAAATTAACAACATGTATATATATATATATATATATGCCTTTCTAATAACACAAACAATTAACATGCAATCATGCAGTTAACAAAGAGAACAGGAATCTGTGCTTCACAAATCAGAGGCTATTTATATACAAATCCTTTTGACAAAAGATTTGTTTGTTTGATTGGGGTTTAACGTTGTTGTCAAGTGTATTTCACTTATATGAAGACGGATTGTCCACTTCCCACTGTACACAGTCTTATTACGGTGGAAAACTGAGAAGAAACCTCGTAAAAACCACCCTTGTGATTGCTGGAGCCACAAGATGTGACTCGCTCATATACCTGATGGTCGACAGGCGGACTAGATCCCATGAACGGTAAATCGAAGCAGGTTCAGTTTAGGAAGCACACATGCTATCACTAAGCCACGGTCGCGGGCCCTTTTGACAAAAGAAAGGCCCTTGTCCCTGATTGCCAAGTGAGCGCACACTTCAAATGAAATGAATTAGGCCTTTTTATTGAGGGTATTACTGACTGCAGTTGTTTTATTGAGGTATTACTGACTGCAGTTGTTTTATATGAAAGAATGCCACACATCAAATGAGGGCACACTTCAAATGAAATGGACAAGGCCTTTTATTGAGGGTATTACTGACTGCAGTTGTTTTATTGAGGGTATTACTGACTGCAGTTGTTTTATTGAGGGTATTACTGACTGCAGTTTTTTTATATGAAAGAATTCCACACATCAAATTAGTGCTTTGTTGAATTATTAACTACAGAAGAAATACATACCACAAAACCTATGTTCTTGTAACAGATTGAAGGTGTCATAAGATAGCAATTGCAGTTTGCATTGTTTAAAAGAATACCCAGAATCACCTCAAATTTGTCCATAAATAAATATTTTGGAAGCTATTGAAAACACTTGGAGAGACAGAAGATGATTATTTCAGTTAGAAAGCATCAACACTTGTCAGAAAACATAAATTTGTTTGATGACATGCTGTAATATTGTCAGAACAAGCAATAAAGTTAGGATTTGTTATGGACAAGATTTGAAGTGATTTAGGGTATGTCCAATTAAGTTGTCCATAATATCCGCAGAAACCATTTAGGCCGAAAAATGGAACGAAATACTTACCGACAATAATAATTATTATAATTAGAATGATTGTGATGAGAATTGCCCACATCTGGGAAAAACAGAATAGAGAAAACACAAAACTAAAAACAGTACAACATCAAAATATGAAAGCACATCAATGATTTGTGTAATTTCATGTTACAACTCTCAAACACAACATGCTCAGCTATAAGTCAAACAACAAACTAGGACTGAAAACGAAATCTATTTCTTTGATGTGGGTTTAATGTTAACTTGAAGTCATTTCACTCATTGTGCCGAACACCAGGTCAATGAGGTGTAAAACATACCATCCTTAACCAAAACTATTTTAAATACTTTGAGCGCTAAATAACCAAGATAAATAACCAAGATAAGACGGTATTTTTACTGCCTTTTGCGCCACACGTGGCAGTTCAAGAGTTGTAACATAATATCATTAAATCATAATCAGTCTTATTAACATGCATCAATTTGATCAACAATATAGTCGTGCATCAGTAGGGTAAATAAAAATACAACGATTAATGTAACTAAATATGACAACTGAATTTATGCTTTTGCAACATTTAACCCTACACATACCACACCATTTCTTGGTTGCATCCCCAGTTAACAAGGCAATTGGCATGGTAGAAGCAATCATAAGTTCCTGTGCTTTCTCTCAGCAAATAAATCCATAATTTATCATTCTGGTTAAATTTACAATAGCATAAATACTGACTATACATTACAATTCACAATAGAACTAACTACCACAACAAAATATGGATTGAGCGGGTATAGATAAGGATCCAATTAAAAGGGTATTCAAGACATGTGAGTCAGTTACAGTTATTGACATCAACAAGATATAATATACACTTATTCAAGATAGCCATTTTAACACCTGTAAAACAGACAAGGTTAAAATTTTAACCTATAATAGAGGACAGGTAAGTTAAACTGTAATGATCACAAATGTCAAATTGGAAAACAAATTTTTGTTCAAACTCTTGATCCATGAAATGATACCACTGAACAATCCATATTACATGCTGTACAAAGAAAATCATTAGCATGGATGTCATGGCAAATACACTACAATTGTGTGATACAACAGACAGTGTGTGAGCACAATGTATACACATATCCACATGTACACCACTTTACTACATGGAGCAGCAGAACACAACATAAGCTGCATTTCTCTGTGACAACTCACCAATGATAATTATAAGAATTACAGCAATGATTCCTCCAAGGATTAACATCATCTAATAAAAATAATGTCAGTTTTATTTATTTGTTTATTTTTGCTTGGCTCTAAAATGGTAAAACACTGGTCGTGTCACCAGCATTTTGATGTGTTTGGTTGACAGGGGTTATATGCTCTACCTAAGGTTATTTCACTCATCTATGGGCATGTCAGCACAGTATGGGTGAAGGGATGCAACTACGCTTTAATTCACCAGGAACAGCATTGACAAGACCGTCAGCAGTGTTGAGGGATGGGTGGGTTCCACTGACACAGACATGTGTCCATTGGAAGCATCTAGGCCCTCTGAGTTACATGTATGTGATCCTATCTTCACAAATCTAGCGAGCCAGGGGTATTTGTCCGAGGCCCCCTGAGAGAACTCTTACTGACACCAAGACAATCCGTGTTTATATAGCTTGTTTGATTGGGGTGTAACTTGGTACTCAAGGGTATTTCAGTTATATGACGACCTATTGTCCACTTCACACAGTGAAAACCAGGAGGAAACCTAGCAAAAATCACACCCACAATTGTCGGAGGCACATCTTATATACAGGAGTGTCGACAGACTCGAACCCGTGAACGGTACATCGAAGTAGGTGTTAGAAAGTGCACTCCCAAACCGCTTAGCCACAGCCGCGGGCCCTACTGTTCTTTGGAAGAAAATATAGGTGATGTAGCTTTCAATTATGTCACTTTGGCAGGGTCAGGAATTGAAATGCCATTGTCCAATTTACTATTGACTTGACTAAAGTTTTGCGCTCTACTTAAGAGTATTTCACTTGTATAACAGTGGTGTCTTCCAACAGTAATTGACACTAGCACAACCATAAAATGTGAGGTGCTTCCATACTGCTGAACAGTTAATCTTCATCCAGTGCAGAGTA
Organism: Mopalia ciliata; assembly: GCA_034783835.1. NCBI lineage: Eukaryota > Metazoa > Mollusca > Polyplacophora > Chitonida > Mopaliidae > Mopalia > Mopalia ciliata. The sequence continues at coordinate 6,989 of JAVFBW010148596.1, forward strand.
AAGACAGCTTTGCTACTCATCAAACAAAAAACTGCCCTTAGCCAAATGGCTCATTGTATTAGTTGGAGTTTACTTTTAACATATGCCTTAACATCTGTTTGCTTATAGTTGTCACTCCTATCTAAATATCTCAATGGAGATATCTGTAGGTAACCCATAACATATCCATGAGTTGATGGAACTTTGTAACCGAATATTTACATACAGCATTCTGCTATAAAGTTTTTACCTTGCAATTTTTCCACCAGTATTTTCGTTTGAGTTTACCAGCACTAGCTTCAAATTGTGAAGCCCCAGCCTGAAGTGCATCTGAAATATTGATCAAAATAAGCTGTATAGTTACATAAAGCTGGTTTGCTTTGGGGTTGAAGTCTTCATACCTAAGGTAATCAATTTAAACACCATCCCATGGGTGAAACAACATTATTCAATACAGAAATGATAAAACAAATACATACATGTAGGCTGCAAACTCAGGTGTATTGAATTAAATTGGGACAATATAAAGTATGAGATGCCGCCTCACATAGGTTTACATTGCCCAGTTGGCACTGTTAGAAGTAGGTGAGAGAGTAGATGGTATAGGAGCCCTTCTTCAGCCACCTCCCCACATTTCAGCTTCAATAAGATCAGGCCTGTGATGTTGGGGAGAATGGTCAGAACAGGGTTTCCCCATGGTTATGCAAACTTAATTTAGGAGGACTGATTTATAGGTTTCCCAAATTGTTTGCAGTCTTTTTCTAAATTTGCAGTTTGCTACTGATTTTGACCAATTATTTTGTCAGATAATTAATGAAGTTTGTGTTTTAAAGCAAGTTTGCTTTATTTTTCACCAAGGCACATTTATGTGTTAAAAAAGTCTGCAAATCAGGGAAAATGTAAATGTTAGGTTATCTCACAAAATTTTAGAGGACCAATTTGAGGTTATGCTGGAAAAGATTGCAGCACAGGTCTGTAAGATACACAAATGTGTTCTCCCAATTTGGGTTGTTTGTTTGATTGATTGGGGTTTAACGCCATACTTAAGGTTATTTCATTCACATGACAGTGTGCCAGCTCAATGAATGAAGGAACTCCCTTGTGACAGAGTTTTTGTTCTTTAGGATAACACCTTCTTAGTTGGAACAGATTCTAGTTCAGAAAATATTGCAGGTTGAAACGTGTCGGGTAATCGACCACGACCCTTAGAGCTATGCACCCAATCACCAACAGTAAATGGTGTCGCTGCCACTTAACCTTCTCCTAAGAGAATGAACACAGTAAATTGTAACTGACCTGCTCTATCATCCAGCTCTGAGATTTTCTGATCTCGTTCTAACACCTTATCAACATTAACTCTCATTATATCCACCACCTAAAACAGAGAAACAAAACAATATACAACCTGGAATATATACATTATCACATACAGCCTCATTTAATACTTCATGGACATTTGTGGACAAAAAATCTAAATAGCTATTATTCCTGTTCATAATCTCTCCGTATAAATCAAAAGCTGGAAGATTAATTGTCAAAAGGAACACGGTTATGTTATTAGGGGACTTTTAGACTTTTCTGACTGGCTGTTTTAAAAAAATAACTTTGTCAAGAATAAATCAAAGTTTGTAATATGTATTTATGCAGGTTTCTGGTCCATTAAATGTGTAGGCATGTAAGCACAGTTTTTAAAACATTCAGGGATCAAATTTCATCCACAATTAATTCGGTTTGATGAATATTCATTTCAGCATCCTGTGCATTTACTTTATAGCTGAAGGTATCTGATATAATGAAGGAAAAGTATATTCTAGTATATATATTCATATATATATGCATAATGACTGGTTACAACTACAACAGGACTGAACAGGTGTATATATATGTATATTACATCATTAGTTTATTTGTGTTAATTTTTCTCACCTCATCGACCTGAGCCTGTGTTTGTTGCAGTCGTTTACTCTGCTCCCTAGGGGGTCCCCCTGGACCACCGGCTGACCTAGATAAAACAACAGTAACATATTACATCAAATCCAATTGGCTACATCATACATTCAAAACAACAACCACTTCATCTACCAAGATTTTGTTCCTTTGTTTGATTGGTGTTTAACATCAAACTCACAGGTATTTCACTTATATGACGACGGATTATCCACTTCACACCGTTCATTGCCCTATCACGGTAGAAACCCAGAGAGGTTTGTTTGTTGGATTGGTGTTTAATGTCGTACTCAAGGGTATTTCACTTATATGATGACAGATTGTCCACTTCACAGTGTACACAGCCTTATTACGGTGGAAAACCAAGAAGAAACCTTGTAAAAACCACACCCGGGATTGCCAGAGCCACAATATGTGACTCGCTCATATACCTGATGGTCAAAAGGCGGACTTGAACCCATGAATGGTCAATCAAAGCATGTTCAGTTAAGGAAGCGCACATGCTACCACTGAGCCACGATCGAGGGCTGAAACCCGATAGAAAACCTTGTTTTATCCCATAAAGGTTAAACCTAGATATTTATGATATTTAAGATTTTTTCCGAACCGTATTCGCTGAGTGTAGAATCTCGTGAGAAATTTTTAACCTGAAAATTAGTGATCGCAAGAAAGTTTTATTTTATACAGGGTGCCCACAAAGCAAATCTAATTTTTACCATAGAGACAAAATATCAGATCTTATCACGTATAAACTTCTGGTGTAATGAATTTATCCCAATGAAGAGTTTTAAAAGCTCAATAATAATAAGTGAAACGCTTTTCTTGAAAGCATGGATTAAATTTTGTTTCTTGTAAATGCTGTTGCATCACAAAGAGATTTCCATGCAATAAAAATGAAACGCATTGTTATGTAAAATCATTTGACAAAAGGCTGAAGACGGTTCGCATCTAGCTCATGGGATGTCATTTTCACGATCTTGTAACAAACTCTTAGCCAATGGGATCGTGCAATTAGAAGAAACATAAAAAGCTATAGTTCTAGGCATCATAAATTCCTTCATGAAAAAGACAATTGTTTATTGCATTACACTACCACAAATGCCCACAGCATGTAGAATCTTAAACCACCCTTGTGTAGCCTTTATTCATGCTCTAAAGCAAAGCAAAACATGCATATAAAGAAAGCCCTTTCAAAATACATGTAAAAAATATATGCTTAGAAGGTGCACAATCCAGCATAATAGAAATGATCACTCCATGAAACAAGTGCAAAGAAACCAAAATTGAAGCTTGGCAAGCGACAGTTACAACATTCTGATAAACCATTGTGATCTACAAATTACAAGAATCTCACTTGAGTTACTCCACAAATAATATGTCATTCAAACAGGTATGTTTAATTTTGATATCCACTGGCTGGTTGTGGATTTTTGTTTGTTTTGAATGGCGTACTCAACATGTATTTCACTTGGTCCAGTTCACACTGTTCCTTGTCAAATTTCGGAGGAAAACCATAAGGAAACCTCGTAAAAACCACCCCCATGATTGCATGAGCCACATCTTGTGACTCATTCGGTCGACCAATTGGCTCGATCCGGTGGACATTACATTGAGGTAGGATTAGTAAATGCCCAGGTGCTATTAAAATTAATCTGCCATTAGATCACGTCATTATATACTGAAGGTCTAGATCTCTAATCCACTCTTAGTGATTTAATCTGGTGTTAGCAACTAATCCTTTTTCCAGCCCCTTGTCAGTATTATTTTATCAAAATGTCTGAATTGTCTTTTGAAATAGCAGGATAATGCCACCAAAACTGGGGTGTCCAAAGCATGTTCTGCTACATATATTACAATATATACATAGAAACATTGTTATGAGAAAATGACCACCACATTCACTACCTTAAGTGACAAGTCAGATCTATGTTTTATTCTGAAAGAAAAAATCTGAAGATGCATGTTTACACATAAGCTTATATGTAAAGTTCCAACCGTAACAAGGATTTGATTGATTGGTGTTTTACACTATGCTTATATTCTTTCACTTTCACTTGTCGGTGGTGCATTCCAGCATTAATTGACACTGGATGCACATGTTGCACAACCATAAAATGCAAAGTGTTTTGACAAAGTTGGAAAATTTATCCCCCCCCACTCCCCCCCCCTTACAAAGTACAATGTATAATACATTTACATAACAGCAATGCTACTCTCAGTACAAACTGAACTTAGCCAGAGGGTTTATATGGATTGAAATGTGCAGTCAAAACAGTAAAATAAATAATGGTTCAATAGACCAGTGATTATTTAGACATGTTACATTTCTCACCAACTTTTCATCACAATGGACCAGCAAAATGTGATGTGAGCTTAGAATTGACACTACTACATGTAGTCTGTCTGAACTGTGGAAGTTAAAACCACCTTAGAAAATCATGTGACCATGTGACCCACAATCGCGTGTAATCCTACGTTTGGTGAAAAAATATTGAAATTTTTCATAATACCCACTCCAATATCGATGTGACTTTCGATGTCAAACTGAAAATTAGTGGTCGCCAGGCATTTTTACATTTTTTCCAGGGGTGATTCTAACCTTGTTTATACTTACATGTAGGAATAGGTTCAAATGGGAATTGTTTGTTTGATTCAGTGGCATGCAATGATTAACTTAAGGTTATTTTGTTCACATGATAGCGTCCAACCCAATAGTGAGGAAACCACTGGCAACACAACAAAAAAAAACCAGGACTATCACAGGATTCAATATTACATGTCAGGGCAGTATCCAGAGCCATTTTACTTACGGAAAACGTGAATGGGTGCCCAAACTATTTCAAGCCTAAATTAATGTCAATATAGTAGTATTTTCACAAATTCATGTTAAAATCAAGCTTAAAGCGGATGCATAAGCCTGGTCATGATCTGTAGGGTTTAGGGTAGGAACATGGGAAATTTTTCTAGAAACTGCCCTGCATGTAGAACCACAGGTGCCACTTAGCTCTGAGAGCCCCAGGGCAACATGAATCTCCCTCCCAACACTCCTGGGTTCAAATCGGGGGCAAATACTGCTAAGGTATGTAGGTGTTATGCTGTGTGGGATTTATAGAAGGACTGCCTACAGCTAGAGTTAAGATCACAGTATTCCTTAAGGGCAGCATTATCACTGTATAATCAGTCCCAGAATCAATAAATACAGTAAAATCCACCAATATCCAAACACAGCAGGCCTTTACCATCAATACAGTCAACATGTAGATTGTAAAGGATTCAGAGATGCTTTCACCCCAGTTGACTAGGAGCGACTAAGTTTTAACTTAAAGTAGCTCATTGTACATGTAACTTAGGTCAGGATGTGCATCCGAAATGCTTACATGTACATAGCCTTGTTCATTCTGCTGTCCAAAATAAATAAAACAAGAGATCCATGAATGGATCTTGACGCCCACACTGTTAAAATAGTTTGAAGAGAAGGGTCTAAGAGGGGACAG
>JAVFBW010148607.1:0-21933 GCA_034783835.1 Mopalia ciliata
AGCCGAGGGAGTATTCGGCAGGGCCTTTGCACACCCGCTCCCTCACAGGGCCAGTTGAGGCATGTAGCATTGTAAATACTACCAGGTGTTGAGATCAATTGAGGCATGTAGCGTTGTAAATATTACCAGGTGATGAGATCAGTTGAGGCATGTAGCATTGTAAATATTACCAGGTGATGAGATCAGTTGAGGCATTAAATATTGTAAATATTACCAGATGATTAGATCAGTTAATGCATGTAGCATTGTAAATGCTACCAGGTGTTGAGATCAATTGAGGCATGTAGCATTGTAAATATTACCAGGTGATGAGATCAGTTGAGGCATTTAATATTGCGAATATTACCCATTTGAGGTGTGTAGCATTGTAAATATTACCAGGTGATGAGACTAGTTAAGGCATTTAGCATTGTAAATATTACCAGGTGATGAGACTAGTTAAAGCATTTAGCATTGTAAATATTACCAGGTGATGAGATCAGTTGAGGCATATAGCATTGTAAATATCACCAGGTGATGAGATCAGTTGAGGCATGTAGCATTGTAAAGATCACCACCAGTTAATGAGATCAGGTGTGGCATATTGATGCCACAACATTAATATTGTAAATAATACCAGGTGATAAGATCATAAATATTATTGTTTGTTTTTTTTTTGTTAATGGTGGTGTTCTCTACAGATTGTTCTTGCATGCGGGAATATTGAGGCATATAGCATTGTATATTCAAATAGTAAGATGCAAATCCCCAATCAAACAAACAGAGCAATTGTGTGGAAAAATCTTCATGGGAAAGACAACTGTATTTCGACCTAAACTCGTTATTTTTATTGCATATTTTCAATGACAAACACTTGTATTGCACTAACTTGCATTCGAGTAAGCATATCCATTAATTAGTTAATTTAACAGATGGAACTGAGGTCATTGTTTGAAAACATGGTCGGTCACCAGTGTATCATTTTGCTTTTGGATGCATTGGAAGGCATCTGTAACAACATGGTTTATTCAGGAGCTTGGTCATCCAAGCACAATGTTAATCTGTTACAAGTATACATATCAAAATAGCTCTATGAGTAACACAGACGTACAACATGTTTTCATCTGACATGCAGTTTTTAAAAATCCAGTTTTTAGTACTAGGTTGATATGTACAAGCGGTTGTTTGTTGTTTTGCTGGCGGACAGAGTCACAGAACCCTCACTTGCATCTTTATATGAAAGTATCCACCAGTGCAGGCAGTAGGGGACAGCCTTGACTAGGTGATATAACTTCCGTGTTTTTTAACAATGGCGTCAGTTCCGCTTTTTAAAATAACTAATTAATAGCTATGCTAATTCGTTCGCAACTATAATACAAATGGTTGTCTGTATTGAAAACCGTTGTCTTTTCTTATATTTACATGATAAATCCCCAATCAGACACACAAGTATTGATATATATTTTCCGCTCTATGAATAATGATCTCATGAAATTTCACCCTTAAATTTCATTTAAAAGCTTTTTTAAGGCTATATGGTGGTATTAAAGTTAATTTGTTAATATCCCAAAACCTTGACAGATTTCAAGAATGGCATTGACTAATAATCTTTGGTACCACGTCATTGGCATGGGATACACTTGAGCTTAGTAAGTTCATTGCCTATTCATTAACTGTCAAGTAAAACCGAATAGTAATTATTTACTTCTGGTAAAACTACAATACAATAATCTTTTTTTTTCTGTCTTTTTTCAGCGCATGAAGGTAAACTGGGCTTCATCACCAAGTAATCAACCAAAACAAGACACAAGTAGTAAGTATAAAAAAATATATATTTTCTCAGAATTTTGTGTCTTTATATGTCTGTCCTCATGGGAAAAAGCACATCAATTTGTAGTTTAAAAAATACATTACTTATTGAAGATCTTTTATGTGCTTGAAAACTTTTTCTTTTTGTTCCTTGTATGGACAAAGTAAAACTACAACTGTTCAAAGGTTATGAGATGGGTTTTACGAGTCTTAATTCTGTGTCGTCTTTGTAAGATATCTCATCTTTACATGTTTAAGTTTATAGTGAGAATATCTGTGCAGGCAAACGGTTCTCAAGGGGCTTAGAAAAGAGAAAACACAGTGAAAAGGAGCAGTGTAATGACGCTCAATTGATATGGCTTTTTTCATGCTGTCCAAGCTTCCCCTTAGCCTGTAAAGTTGTCAAGTGTAGAGTTGTCAAGTCAAAGAGTTAATATAAGAGGGACTTGAATTAACTGATGGCCTCTACTTGTCAATCCGTCTCATGATTTATCACTTTTACAGTTGTCGATGGCATTTAAAGAGGCATTGAATTTCTTATGGTTGTTAAACTTGTTCTTTTTGCATAAAGCTGGTTTGTCTTCTCTCTGCATAAAGTAGTTATATTAAATTGATCAGTGGAGTTATTGAAGCAGTGTGGATGTGTTGGATTTCATTGCTTGTGTTCTGAGAGATTGAAACTGTTGGTGGTTGTATTGGGGAGGCTGTTAGGTGTAGCTGTATAATGAGAGGGGAGAAGGAAGACAAACGAGGGAAAGGCAGGTCCTAAGTGGCCTAACAAATAACTACAATTCAGTTAGATGAGTGGATCCTTTCCTACAGTGACCAGACTTATTCCCCACAAACCACTTCACTCAAATGTAATTTGTAGTGAAAAGAAATCTGGATTACAAATGCACTAGAAGGCACTGAGAAAACCCATTTGGCAGAATGAAACAAATGATGATGCTAGATGATGATGAATTGAACAGCTCCTTTAGTTTTTTAGCCGATACTGAACGGACAAGGGCCCAACTTGGCCATACATCAACTCTATCCAATGAGAAATAACAAAGCCTGCTGGGTACACAGGTTTCTTAATAGCTTCATTGAAAATTACTTAAACGGGTTAATCTTGGCTTCCCACTCTCCATTTATGAACTCGTAAAAATAAATGAAAAACTTGAACAAAACAAAAAAAGAATTGTGCAATACATCTGAAGGAAATGTTATTTTGAGCTCTTACATGTTGGGAAATCTGTTCTTTGCTAAACTGTTGTATATTGGTTGCTGTTGGTTTGCTTGTCTGTTCAGGAATCATTTGAGTTCATTATGAATGGTTAATTTTCTCTTTTTTTATAAGCATCTGTGTTATAAGATACACCAGAGACGTTTTTCCAGAAGATGGTCTTGGTCCTGGCTTAACAGCAGCTGATCCTTTATTCATTAGCTTTATCTAAGTAGGGAAGGGAAGGTCTTAATTAAGCCTAATAATAATATTGCTCAGGTGTTCCTCCTGATAGTAGCTTTAACGATACAGAGCTTCCATTGGGATAAGGAGATCTTCTTTATCCACAATAATATCAGACAACAATGATAGCTCACAAGTATGATTAGAAATTCTTGACATGAAATTAAACTAGTCACTCTGAACTGAGAACAATACCCTCCTCTCATAAGCTTTAGATCTTATTACTTCATTAACAGGCTGTATATTTAATCTCATCAACATTGACCAGTGGTCATGTTTTATTGTTTCTTTTCTATTGGAACTACCTTAGTGTATTGCAGGGGCTTGCCAAGAAACCAAAAGTATGGTGTCCAAAATGGTTTTTGTGCTTCACTAACAAATAACTGGGTGTCTAATTTAGACAGTTTTCCTATTCCTACATGTTAAAGTCTCTTAAAACAAGGTGTCCAAATTAGACAATTGTTCACTCCAGGGTGTCTTTTTGAACAGGTGGACGATTGTCTGCCTAAGCCCTTGGTGTATTGTTACTTTCAAGACTTGACCATCTTAACACGGTTATAACTTCCACAGAAATCAATTGCCTCCTTTGTTTTTATTTTTTCTATAAGGCTTAATTTATCTTTTGATGGACTTTTTGTTAAAGATTAATCAGTGTTTGGCCCAGCTGTGTTCACTACTAGCAATATTCATTAGAACTGATTTGGAACCAAACCTTTGTTGCTTTTCGAAAATTCTGTTTCAGTTAACAAACTCCTTGCATATCGGTTTCCATCTCTTGCTAAAGGGTAGGATGTACAAAGCAGAGCCTTTCTGCTTTTACTTAGCAAGGAGTAATATTAATTTTCGGACATACCAAGCAATTAACATTTCCTGTAATGTGGCTTTATCATTATATAAGTGAATACCATTGAGCATGAGTTTCAATCCCAGTTAATCCAGTCAGTTAATTAAAAATGATCAGTAGAAATAATGGAACTTTGTTTATGATGCCTGACTGTTGAAAGTTGATATATCGTATTAAGCCACTAATGCTATTTTATAAAACAGGATTTCATTAATACAAACAGCTTTCAGAAAGGAACTGTGTACTGGAGTGCTGTATTATTCTTCCCATACTTGAATAAACAGTGTACTGTATTGCCTGTTCACATGCAAAACTGCATATAGGAATTGTTCCTATTATATTTGTTGCAATGTGTTGCCAGGGGGACTTTATGAATTCCCTTGTGATGCTTTGTCATGTAGCGATTGTTTGTGAACAGCTGTCACTACACACCCTACAATATGTTAACCAGCTTCTCTGGACCTGTTTTCAATTGATACGGACTTTTACCTATAGTAATAATAATCAACCCAATTTCCTATTTTTATTCCTGCCTCAGGCTCGTCAGGAGCCAATTTCAACCAATTTCTGCTTGGGCATATAGATTGCAATGAGGTGGAAAGCTAGTGTATTGATTGTTAGATCACCCTAAATCACTTCCCTGATAGCACAAAGTAATGCTAAGCCTGAAAGCACTTCCCTGATTATTGAAAATAAAGTATGAAAACTAGATAATGTTGAATGTCGGTGTTAATAAGCGGACAGGGCAGGGTTGGGTAGTTAAGTGATGCACATCATGCTTTTTGATGGGCTAGTTGATCTAAGTAAGACAGGTGACACAGGTAGATAATCAACTCAATATATCTGAATTATTTTATAGATGATTTATTCAAAGAATCCGGAACATAGGTTAATGACTTTAAGATTACTGTCTTCATAAAAGCTCTAGAATTGTCAAGTTTTATATTTAAACGCATTAGCTTGTTACATTAGTTTCTTAATGTCTGACAATATCACTAAATGGGACAGCGGTTACCACCCTTATGGCTCAGTTGTTTTATGACTCTGATGCTCAGTGCTTTACACTCAATTGCTAGTTGATGAAGCCAGAGGTGTTTTTATGATGGAAACAATGGTCGCTTAATGGACTTGTGCAATCGACTTGTCCTTGTTGTGGTTTTAATGGCCGAATCCGAGTGGCGATGACTTCGAATGTGTAGTTACTCAGGAAACAAGCCTGGCCTAGCCACCACACACACTGTTTATTATATCTACACAATAAAATTGATTCCACTGACAATAGTTGATTGATGATGAACTATCACATTTGTGTTTATGTAATCTAATATTTAAGTGTGATACTCTTGAAATTGATCTGGCTCTGGATTGTTCGTTGGAAATAAATACAAAAATTAAAAAAAAACCAACCTTGTTCGATGATGTGAGAAAACATTTAATTTTTTTTTATTTGGCGGAAATGAATTAGTGAAGACTGGCAATCAGTACACCTGTTTCCTTGATGACTCAGATCCCTGCGAAAGTATCAGCAACAAAAAAACCCCATCAAGAATGAGGAAATTAACATTGTTTTTCCCCCCTTGTAGCAGGTACTTGATGCAAAATGTGCTGATTGTAGCCACGGTAGTGTGGTTTTATCAGTCGGCATTATACACACGCATATAAACTAATTCAGTTTTTGTTACATCCCTGCTCGGAATAATTCTTTGTAAGCAATATTTCTAACGAAGTATGTATACTAACTTACATGTAGGAAAATTAACACCAAAAACATCATCTAAAAATACTGTACCCTACAGTTTTAACACTTGATTTACAAGGCACAGTTTTTCAGTTTTGTAATCAACATCACATCATCTTCATTGACATTCCCGGAGATCCTCCAAAAATTTAACTTGGTAATTAAAGACTCAAAATTCTTGTACAAAACCTTCTGCAGATTATGCATCGGCATCTGTTTGCCAGTGATGCATGATCTATTTTATGAACATTTTTTTTTCTTCACACTTCTGTGTATTCCACCATATTTGACCCAGAGTTTATTTAGGGCATCAAAGATGAAGTCTTCAATAATCCAAATGTTCCACTTTTAAAGTTAAAATATCTTCTGGTTCTGATATGACATGAATTTGCACATACTAAATGTAGAGTAACTTCAGAGTAATCATCTGTCACCATAAAGCTGTTGTTTGCGTATATTGGGCAGTGAGTGAATCAGGAAGTTGTCAACACTTAAGACCTAAACTTGACACTTTTACTGTCTGTCCGTTGAATAAATGATGCTGGCCAAAGAGAAAAGCCGTTACTTTGTGAGTTTAAACACAGTTTGATTAGACAGGTCCAGGTGAGTTTTCCGATGACCCTCGAAATTTGGAAGCTCTTTGATTGTTTTAGCAATGGTGATGTGCTTAATCAGTATTCAGTCCTTAGAGCGTCAACATTGGCAGGTTTTACAGAGGTTTCTACACCACCTTAATGTGCTGCTTGCACGCCACCGGTTGCATTTGGGATGCTAGACTGGTTTTCACACTTGCAGTTGGCTGCTGGTGTTTGTTTGGTGTAATTGTGTTTAGGGGAGCAATGTCAGAGATTAATTGAGGCTTCAGGGCTCACAGGAATTGCAACTGTGCCTTCAACTTTTTCATCCTCCTATCCTCTCGAGTGCCATTCTCACCAAATTCCAGATGCCAAAGCAGGTGTTTTTCAAATCCTTGTCCAGTTTTACATGACGAGCGAATGACAACATGGGGCTGTTTTTGGTCTAATCTAGTTATTTCTACAAGGCTGATTTAATGTGTTTGGTAAGGTGTGATTGCACATTAAACCCTACTTTAAGCTAATTTTTTTCCTCGTAGATTATTTAGTATTCTGTCAGAAAGCACAAACTTGTCCACATTCCCTTACCACTGTGACAACATGCAAATCTCATTACTTCATTAACCTTAGGTTCAATGACTTCACTTGATTTACAACAAAAGGACCCATTCTCTTTCTCTACGGATTTACGGTTCTAGCTAGAATGTATTTTATTGCTCCTGGATATTATAACACCAGTTGTTTTTTTTTTTTTTTTTGAAAATCACATTTGGATAAGAATCTGTCCATCTCTAAAAAATGTTCTTAATTTCACATCAAGTTATTGGGAATTTAAATATGATGTGATCATATTCCAAACAGCCTTATGTAAATTACATGTTTAATTCCATACATTTAAAATGTTTTCATTTTTTACTGACCTCAAATAAAGGTCCAGCTGTTTTACGAGCTGATAATATCATATTCATTCGCAATATTTAACATAAATCTGCTTAAAACTCAATATTTTTATTTTAAAGACAAAAATAACATTACTCAGTATGAATGTTGTAAATGAATTTGCTTGCAGTGTTGAAACCGTATTTCCGTTTAGAGACGAAATGCTTCAGAAAATAATCAATATGGAAACAAAAATTAAATGTTTGTGAACATCTGATAACAGGCATGTTGGGTGTTTTATCCAAAACTGAAAAGCTACAGAGTCCTGACTAATCCCCAAACACAGCGGAAATGTTAATTTCACATAAAACTGAAAAGCTACAGAGTTCTGACTAATCCCCAAACACAGCGGAAAAGTAAATTTCACATCAGAATTTTATGACTTACTGGTATTGTTTTAAATCATAAGAATGAATTTGTTATTAACTCATTCAGTACCATTGAATTAGTTTACTTGTGTGTGTATAATGCAGACATTTTACATCAGGTACCTGCTACAAGGGGGAATAACAATGTTTATTTCCTCATGTCTACTATAGGCCAGTATTTTAATCAAAGATCGAAAAACAGCACGATATAATAAGCTTTCGGTAGATATGAAGTGATTGGCTTATTGGAGATCCACCGCAAATTAAAGAAGCTCTTACATGAAACAGGCTGATAGAACCAAAAGGCTTAAAATATAAGTTGAAAAACTTTAAAATTGTCCGTAAACAATCTACCAAAACCACTGGTCTTTATTTGACTGCATGTGCCATCATTTTCAATTGCCTTGACAGTGTCTTCAAATGATGCTTCATAAGTTCAGAACCATTGAATCTAACCAAAATTGTTTCCTTTGAGGGAAATCTTTGATAAGTCTTCACTTGAAATTAATTAATTGTCTTGTTTTTATGGTATTTTTTGTTTGTTTTCAGAACATTTCCATATATTTGTGGGTGATCTAAGTCCCGATGTGGAAACACATCAACTTAAAGATGTATTTGGAGCTTTTGGGGAAGTTTCGTAAGTAAAATTGCTAATTTTTTTCTGCTTTTATGATTTAGTGTGATAGACAATATTCTGACACAACTTCAAAGTGCTATTGAAATCTACCGTACGGTATCGAACAACTTGTTCAATGCAATCTGATTAGAATAAATTGAAAGACAAGCAACAGTTAGATCAATGCTAACACTTGTGGGGAAGAAAAAACTGATCAGATAAATGATTTCTGGCCCAGACATATGAATTTATGTGACGGTATAAACTATTGGATGTATGGAGAGATCAGGCTGGTGGATTGTGTAAAGCAGGGCTAATGGTTCTTCTATTCCCAAGACGTGCTGTTGAAAGAGATTGTTGTGGACATCTTAGAGTCTGACAACACGAGTTAGTCCCTGCTCTCTTCCACTATTCTTTCTCCAGGCAGTCTGTTGGGACGCCGCTCCGAGTCCGTCCCTTAGCACATAATGTTGAAAGAGAGAAAAGCCCTCTATTGTTTGCCTATGTGCAGGTTACCACTTTCCAGAACTAATCAATTTCTCCACAACTAATGGCATAATTTTTGATATTGTGCTGGGACGCAAACACCGCTGGGAATGAAAATTTTATGAGGCAGGAATGCATTTTGCATGTTTAACAATACCCCTAGTGGTAGTGTCGGCACGCTGCCAGGAATCAAACAAATTCATACTCGTACTAATATTATCCCTCAAGTCAAAACCATAGCAACAACAAATTCAGTCGGCACTAGTTACATAGTCTCAAATGTGCTCGTCACTGATCAGGTGACCACAAAGAGGTGTGTTTTAGGAGTGGAGAAACAATGGAGACAGTAATCATGTTAATAACTCCATCGCTTTCTTCTATGGGGTGTTTCTAGGGACCTCCATTCTAACACCCGGTTACAATCATATTTTCTCCATAACACCACATTCTCTATAGATTTACTTGATCTCATTAATTCAAATCTATATAGAAATCCTCTCTCCCATTTAGCTTTTAAATGAAAATTGATAGTAGAAGGATCCTCTAACATCTGATCATAATTTCCCTGATGCCACGTTATGAACTTTTAGATTTGTGGCTGGCATTGACCGTAAATGCCGTTTGACGTGTGAATAGAATATCGACAAGGACACTAACTACTCCGGCTTCCTCTAAATAGTCTTAATCAGAAGTTATTGGGGATGCTGAAGGGTTTCACTCAGAAATCATGTTAACAATCATACCTCAATGAAAGATTACAGACTTCCATCCCATGTTTAATCCATAAATGACAAGGCATACAAAAAATCTAACTAATAAATCTATGAAATAACATTCGGTTTCAAACCCAGTTTGAGTTTTAAGACCATTGGAAGTTTATTTTATGAATATTGTCCATGTTAGATTATTCTAATACTGATTGTAGAAATTGTCTCCTTTAATAATACAAAAAAACAAATAACTACAGAAGTATTTTTTAAATATATATGATTTAGAGAAAACTGTACGTTTTTATGTCTCCAATATTTTTCACCTTTTGGCATGACATCAAAATTAATTAGCAAATAGTTATAAATGTAACTTAGGACTGGATGTTACTCCCCAAGAATAATGATGTACAATTGTATGACCTTCTACAGGGTACAAAATTGGGATTTTGATGAAGTTTAAACAACAATGTAAAACGGATAACATCCGTTCAATTCAGTTTTTCTTTTGCTCTCTAAAGATCGCCGTCATTTGTCATGGGTGTTTTTAACAACATTTGCAGAAAAAAATTGACAAGATTTAGTAAGAATGGTTTTTGGTTCGAATAAATAATATTTATCTTTTGCGTGTAAAAACATTGCCTTTTTTAACTATACAAATGTTATCACTTGAACGCTGTTATCTGAAATAAGACTATTTATCATCTGCCTTTACAAAATATTAATGAATTGTGTTCCTCAAATGTATTTTTTTTCATTCTACTTGATCCATTTGTCTTAGAAACGATGGCAGTAGTTAGTGATCTGATACCCCTTAAGGACATCGCCATAGAATTGATGATTTTATAAAGACTACTTGTTAGTTCCAATTAGAGGAAGCGACATGTTTGATTTGGGCATCAACCAGTTGCTTTTGAGCATCTATATTTAGTTTGGGATGCATAACTGCTTTTCAGTTCCATGTCCAAATGATCCTACGTATTTTAACACTAGTAATCTTTTTGAACCTGATGCAAAAAAAATGCATTGTTCATTAAGTTAAAATTTCTGTTTTCAGAAACTATCTTTTTTTGATAGTTTGTCATCTGGCCAAGGACAGTTTGTTTCGAAAGTAGCAATGCTGTCTTTACTTAGCACTGGAGCCCTCTGGCTAAGGGCAGTTTGTTTGAAGACTAGCAATGCTGTCTTTACTTAGCATCGGAGGAAGATGAACTTTCCAACATTATGGAAATGCTTTGGGGGTTTGAATACACTACTGGCATATTAGTGAAATACCTTTAAGCATGACTTAAAACAACAATCAATCAACCTATCAATAATTGTATCTTGTCCACAACTAATTACCTTGTCAGAATTTGGTGATATAAATCAAGCGCCTGTTGCTCCATGCATCCTCACACTCATACTGAAAACAACATTCAATAATGTTTGCTTATTTGTATGGATAGTAGCCCAGTCACATTTTAACATCACTTAATATTTTGAGTAGTTTTTGACCCGTTTCTGTGGCTTAATCTTTTAAACCTCAATCTTTTTTATATTAGTTTCAGGAGCTTCTTTTAGAATTAAAAGTTTATTTTGACTTATGTTCAATAAATGTGACAAAAAAAATCTCTTTAAAAACAAACCATCACTTGAAATCAGGTGCTGCCCTATTTTTGAATTTCAACAACAACAACAACAACGTTTTTCATGTGTCGTTAAAAATTAATAATGAGCCAGATAAATTATTATAAAAATCATTTTCAGTGATAGCATGTCATAAAATTATGATTGGAGTTTGAACATTAAGCTTTGTCGTATGAGAAAATTTTTCAACACTGCGGTTTCGGAGGTAAGAAGGCATCACTTTTAATCAAATATCATCAGCATTGACAAACGTGCCTCTGCCATGCAGATCATGCTGTATTCTCATTGGTCATGACATTCTCGGAAATGTCCAAATTTCAAGCAGAGTGGCAGAGACTTTATTGACAAACTCCACTCTTGGCAAATTTTTTATATTTACATTCGGACGATGGTGATTTGAACAACAAAATTTGTTTAAAAGCGATTTCTTTCATTTCACGGGTTTGAAATTCCAATTCAGCTTCTTACCTAGCAAAAGATTCATTATTTTCCTCTACCTTTCAGCAGTGGAATTTAGTTTTCTTGCAATAAATTGAGTTTTTCTCCCTATAAAACGTAAACAGTTTCAGTTCGCATTGAGTTTTTAAAAATGTTTTTGACACCCGGTATTTGGTTGTCAAAAGGGACGTGAATTTATCCCTGATTGTCCTGTCTTTTCTCTTGTTTCTTGCCAGTGTATTTTACGGTGGTTTCTTTTACACATTGTTCTGGCATGCTGCCATGTGAATGTTGAGTACAGAGTGTACATGTAATGCCAATCAAACGAGCTTAATATTCCATTCAACTATAGCTTATGGGTTCAAATCTGTCAGACCCAGGACCCAGTCACACAATGTGACTATGGCAGTCATGGGAGTTATTCTTCAGACCTCAAAAATATTAGGTGATCAATCATGACTTTCAGTAGAACATTTTTTTTATCATCTTTTGTTTTTCAGCTGATCTGTAAAATATTACCAGATGCACTGCTGGACTGATCTAAACCTGACTAGCAATCCCTGTTTGCAGCTGCGTGTTGAATTTATTTTTGCTTAATTCTTGAATAGACTACGCTCGGTCGTGTTAATTCATGGTGCTTCACTATCGTTATTTTGTTATTCACTATTGAGATTTTTCCATATGTTTGGTTGTCTGTTATAAGGCCATCTCCATATACATCATATGTTAAAAATACATATCAGACACAAAAGGTCATAACTAATCCCTCAAATAGCAAAACATGATATCAGGAGCTTCAACAACAGCATGTGTAATTTTTTTTGAAAAAGTGCATACCCGATTCAAGCAGGGATTCAACTAAATGGTGCCTCACCCCTCTTTCCTTGCTCAGTTGCCTGTAGCCGAAGCTCAGTCGCCTGTAACCGAAGCTCAGTAACAGAAGCATGTTTCACTTATCAATCCTACTTCTATTTACCGTTCACAGGATCTAGTCCACATGTCGACCATCAGGTATATGAGGGAGTCACATGACGTAGCTTCGGCAATTGCGAGGTTGTTTTTACAAGGTTTCCTCTCTGAATCTCAGCTTTCTACTGTAATTAGGCATTTGTCATCATATGAGTAAAATACTCTTGAGTATGATGTTTAACCCCAATCAAAAAAGCAAACCCTTTGTTCAGTCATACGTCTGTCATTCATTCAAACAAAATTGCCATTATCAAGCTAAGGACATTTCGTTTGAAGATTAGCACTGGAGGAAAATGCTAGTGTGAATTATTGTAGTAATACATCGCTGTGAAATATCCATAAGCACGGCATAAAACACCAATCAATCAATCCCTTGATCAACACTGACATTGTTGATTTGTTAACTTTAAACAGAATCATTATCCCAGATAAGGCCCCACCAACCAATAAGGAACCAACATACAGGATATGTATGCCTTTCCTATTTTCTTGTAAATTTTTTTCATATTTTATTATGCTTTTTTATTTCCAGACAAACATTTTATCTGAAATAATTTTCTATCTTTGATTATGTATGATATAACATATCTGACAAAGTGTCTCGTTAAAAAAAAAAAAATATGCAGAACCATTTTTACTTTTAAAGCGTGTGTTTTTTAATTTTTTTTAATTTTTCATTTAAAATCCGCTCTATATTTCCTGAAATCTGTTGTCCTGTTAACCAGTATTTATTTATATAACATTGGCACTTGATTCAAGTTCATTCATCTCTTTACAATATTGGTCCAGACAATACTAAAACATGGCTTGTAGTGCTTGGGACTTTTTTCAGTCGATTTATTCTTGTCTAAGTCACATGTTGCCTGCTGTTCAACCCCCGCAATGTCCAACCTACTTGGCAGCAACTCTGAGCTCATTGTCTAAAGAAAATCACATATCATTGAACTGACATGATTGGTTAACTTGTGCTACGGAAGGATTTTTTTAATATAATAATTGGATTTCTTGGACTTCCCTTTGTTGCATCAGGTATGGAGCTAAATAACTGAAACTTTAGTGTCAAGTACTCTGCTAGGTATCTTAAGATTACACCAAGTGGGATATCATTCAGTCAACATTATTAAAATCCTTTTCATTTGTTCTGATCAATGCCTCAATGTCTTTTCTAAACCTGGCCTGCCTTGTATTTTGAATGTGAAAAAAAAGGTATTTTATATTAATAGCATTATTGAAAGGTTTTACTCCATAGTAACTATTTTTATCTATATCCATCTTATGGTTTTGACCTCTTACTTAATGCTGCTTGCTTATGGTAGTCATCTTGAATTAAATAAATTGGTGATTTCAGGTCTTCTGATTTAAAGTGTGCCGTCCTATGACTTGACCCAAATCACTTTACACATATCAGAAGGCCTGCGAATTGTCACAGGTTATGAAAATAAACCAAATACAATTTATATGTAGGCTATACAAATATATTTGAAGGTAGTCAATTTTCTGTTTATTTCCAGATCATTTTTTGTAATATTTTGATAGTAGGAGCTATAGGATTTTTTTATCCAGCTGTCAGGTTTCTAGTCCAGTGTTTGTTTTATTTTCACATGTATAAAGTCAATTATATTCCTCATAGCTAGATATTCTGATTTACTGTTCCCAAAAACAGATTTCTGCGTTATTCATGAAGCAAAAACATACTAATTTGGCATCATTGTGGAGAGAATACTCACGGTATCCGCATAAAGGACAGTCTTAGTAAGTCTCAGACAGCTTTGTGGCTAGAGCCTTGCATTAGATTGGTGGCCTACCGTAAGTGGTTACTTGCTATGGCTTCTCTGTTTTTGGAATTGACAAAACAAATTGTATTGTTGTCGATTGATTATATAAGTAATCCCCTGGAAGAAGTAGAATGCATTGCTTTGCTTTGTTTTGTTTTTGCCATGGTACTATTTTTGGTTTAATAATAGAACAAACTGTTAAGACTATTCAGTCCCAACAACATGAATAATATGTTTCACATAGATTTATATCCCTTTAAAAACCATTTTCAATATATTTTATTTTCTCAAACAGTTGGGTTTGAAGTAACTGTGATAATTTTTTTTACGTTGTCTTAAGAAATACTTTATGTTTATTTATTTAAGGCGTGTTTGGAAAGACTAACTCCATTCCACATTTGTATAATACATTTTTACAAAGTATAATTGTGCAAGCTGGATGAAAATTATAATCTGATTATTGAACGGATTTAGAGTATCACTGATTTTAACAAGGTTAGATATCCTGAGAGTGCATAGATGTAGTCCTGGTTACATAATGTTGATAGAGGGCCTGTTGTAGTGTGAAGTTAAGGTGGCATGGAGTGGCCCTCAATTGAATTCTGACAGTCCCTTGATCCCATAAGGCAAACTTTAAAGATACCATACCACTTGATGATTCAGTCAACAGCCATCTTAAAAAAAGATCTTGCACAAATTTGTGTTATTTTTTTGTTCATGTGTGTTAAGGTTGGATAAATCTGTAATATTTTTTTTTGATTCCCTCAAGTTCTGGATAGTTTCTGGTGTAAAGATGGGACTAGTTCAATGTTAAGAATAAAGATTGTCAAGTCACCAGGGATTAATTGAGTGATAATGTTGACAAGATTCTTACATTATAAACACACCTTTTACCTCGCAGCATCCCCTCTAACTCAATTTGTACATCACTTCTACACCTGGATCATCCCATTTTTTTAAAGGAGCTCTGAAACAGTAATGGTTTTAGAGACATCAACCAGCAGAGTGATCTCTCAATGTTCCTAAACTGAGTAAACGGGTGGTTGATCTATGAGCCTCCTCTCGTGGTTTGCTCTCTTTCATTGTATTTTTTCTCATTCTTTTTTTCCAGAGATTGTAAAATTATTAAGGACCCCCAAACACAGAAGTCCAAAGGGTATGGCTTTGTATCCTACATTAATAAAGCTGTGAGTATAAAAATTATTGCCATCATTCAGAATTAATTAGATGAAAATTAGTTTAAACTTGACATTATCAGTTAATTTAGACAGAAATATAAATATCTTTTTGCTACAACAGTACAAATGTTGATAATTTTGTGGGGTGCCTTTAAATGAAAAAAGTGTTTTAACATGAGTTTGTTATGAAATATTTGTATTTGTTGTTCCTTGTCTATTCAACCATATTTCACATACAAATGGAGTTGACAAAGTTATTTTTGTGGCACGGAAACCCTGATGAATACCTCTTAAAACCAATGGGAGATTTGAGAACATATTGGTGATGGCCATACCTTGTAAACCTGGCTTCTGTTTAAAAAACTGTCTACTTAAGATAGAATCATGGCCAAGGACCTTTTTCTCAAAATGGTGAAAATACTAAAGATATATGTGTCTATTTGAGATGAAGGCTGAATGTCAAGTAGTGATGTAGAACTCTGATACAAAGACTGTAATTTAGTGGGGCTGTGTTCTGATGCTTTGATCAGCCCCCACCCTCAGTTCTCTCAGAGCCTTTAAACGACCTGGCCCGGCTTGATGACTGCTCCTCAACCATTGTAGATCTCATTTGTATGTATTGCAGGACGCAGAAGAGGCCATTCGAGAGATGAATGGACAGTGGCTGGGTAATAAAGCAATTCGGACAAATTGGGCAACGCGGAAACCCCCAGCTCCCACACCTAAAGAAGGTATGTCTATTTCTCTGTGTGTAACTGAGTGTATTGGTGACTGGCTTCTATGGTCACTGCAGGAAACTTCCCTACCAATCTAGTGTATATTAGAGATGGCTATTATGGAAGCAATATCTAGTGGTCTGGTTAGATTGGAATGTGGTTAGGATTCACTTTCTCTATATCTCTCTAGATAGGTGACAAGGGAATTTTAACTTTCTAAGTTAGGTAATAGTCGAGAACGTGCTAATATGTGTCTGATAGTAGAGACATTTTATTGTTAATCCCTGGGGAGAACTCGGCCTTCTATTATAGAGACGGTACAGAAAACCCCATTATAAACCTCTCTCTTTATTATATTTCTTTAAAACCACCTATCTTCCAAACCATTTAGTCTACTTTAAGTGAATACAACTTTGACATTTTATTTCAGGCATTTATGTAGCAGGCAGCTTTATTCTCTATTGGAAGCTTTTCCTAACTGAAGGTCACATTTGAATTATGAATTATTTATTGTTTAAGATATTAGACTTGCTAAGTTATCTCTCGTGTTTTTGGATTTATAAGCCTGTTACATGTGTTATAACACTGAGTCTTCCTATCTCCTCTGCAGATTATTTTATGTAACATTCTTTCTTGCAAAACCTAAGTAAAAAAACAAGTGAAAGAAATACACGAAACCAATCTATTAAAACACTATAAATCCAACCTTTTGTGAATGTTTTCAAGTAAATTTGGAGAAATCTTGATAATTTCCAAAGAAAATCAGACATGTCAGATCACAGACCTACATAGCACTCCAGCACTTGTTTTGAGAATACCATTTAATAAACCGGTCTTTAATGACTTTGGAAGAGTTCTCGTGCAACATTTAGTGTATGATAGCAAAAAAATGCTACTCTTGTCAATACTAAATTTAAATGAATCTGTTTGTTCAATTATTTTTGAAAACCATAGTTTTACTTCATATATGTTTAGTTGCAAGAAATAATTTTGTCCTTACATTAAGTTACATGTATATAACAATATTTGAGATGGCTAATAATAAGCTAAAATGAGGTATTTGAAAATAAATCCTGTGCATGTATTATGTTCAAATTTGGGTTAATTTACTACATCAAAAGATCTTAGAGGGTAGGCACTTCTGGTTTAACAGAGCAAGCATTGTTAACAAGTTATTCCTAGACAGCTTGACCTTTTTGGCACTATTGTATATTAGTTGTTTCCTAGGTCATCCCAGATAACACACTGACAATCATGGCTTACAGCTATTGACTATCACATGGACCCAAGAAAAAAACTTTTTTATTTCAGTTTTTAATATGAAAACTGTACTTTAAATTATGTTACCAGTTTAAAGCACTATAAAATTTAATCCTGTGGATTAGATGCTCTAGCATCATGTTGATTGATTTGTGTTTTACGCCATACTAAAGGATATTTCACTTATAGGATAGCAGTGTATTCTAAGAATAACTAACACTTAACACAACCAAGATGTCAGGTGTTTTCATAATGTTGGAGAGTTACAAACTGCCCTTAGCCAGAGAGCACATTATGATGAAGGTCTATCTCTAATCCTAGATTATTTACTTAATCTGTTTTTTGTGACTATTTTCTATCTAAAAACTAGACTTAGACCTTTATCCAGAACTATTAACTTTATCTTCTAAAACATAACTTTACCAAATTTACCAGTTCATTATCAGGTAATCAGTAAATATGTTATTTCATTTAGAACTGATAACTATCTAATGAAGTTAATTGCTGCCCTTTCCTTCTACAGGTTCTCATAAACAGATGTCATTTGATGAGGTATATAATTTATCCAGTGTAACCAATACAACTGTATACTGTGGCAACATTTCCAGTGGATTAACAAGTGAGTTCTACTTACATTCTGGTTATATATTATCTAGTCTTACAGACAAATGAATCATGTGAATGAACCTGGGGCTTAGCCAGAAATCAAGAAGTGTGGTGTCCAAAATTTTAATGGTTTCTCTATCTCCTGCATGTTAAAGTTTCTTTAACCATGGTGTCCAAATGAGGCAAATGTTAAATTCAGGGTGTCCTCTTGGACAGATGGACACCCCTCTGCCTAAGCCCTTGCTGTCAGTGAACTGTCATGGTATCTTTGTGGGTACACCCTGTCTTATTCTACTGGGCCCCGTGAGGGAGCGGGTTGGCCATTGCCCTGCAGAATACTCCCTCGGCTTCCTCGGCCAATCGTAAGAGGCGAGAAAAGAGGTAGCTTTCTGTTGCCCTGGTGTTCGCAGAGCTAAAGGGTAACGGGAAGCAGATTTGTTTGTGATGTTCTGTAATTCTGTCCGTCGTCATATAAGTGAAATACCCTTGAGTACGACGTTAAACACCAATCAAACAAACAAATCCTATGGTACTCTCAGGTCTAAGGGGCAACATGAAGCTGAATCTGTTTGTGATGTCTTTGTATTAGGTCCTGTGTTTGTCTTTTGTTTGTTGCCAGTGGAGTCTACGGTGGATTCCTTCACCCATTTCACCTTTAGTGCAGCATTAAACCCCAATCAAACAAACAAACAAACAAACAACAGATATAGCAGACAAAACAAAACATCTTAAGAGGCTTTTAGAAGTATCCCATAATAGTAAATGGTCTGACAGAATTTAGTTATAACAACAGCTTGAATGGTAATGAATATGGTGGAACTCTTTACTAGCAAATCTCGAAGTACAATGTTTTTACTGCTTACACTAAGCCACTTTTGCTTATATCCCCAAAGTCACAAGTTTTCAGCTAGATAAAACTTAGTTGTGATTCATGAAAATGAAAGAAATTGTTACAGAAGTCTTGAATGCTTCTGAACCCAGATGGGCCGAATATCTGTTAGATGGGATTATACATGTAGCTTTGAAGCTGATATTTTATGGTGTTTTTTTGTCTTGTTTTTTGGCATGGGTGGCATCCATTATAAGCAGGTAAACTAGAGGACACGTCATTATCACTCTGGTTTTATAACAGTGTTTTCCTTTCATTCTAGAACGAATTTGGGGAAGATCCTGACAATGTTAGTGTGGCGTCGGAAAAAAGTGTTCACTCGAAAGACGGAAGCTCGCTGAATGCCAATACAGGGACGCTGTCAAGTCACCCTATAAAAAAGAAGAAAAGTCCCCTTCGTCTGGGCAAGAAGATATACGAGTTCTACAACTCTCCGATCACAAAATTCTGGGCGCATACCGTAAGTGATTGCTTTTCCTGGCTAGGTACTTTCTGATCTGTTGCTTAATCTGTCTTTCCGTCAGGGATCACGTAAACGATACCGGAGAATCATCCTTTGATAGAAAATGATGTATGAGCTGTGGGACAATTCCTATGATAAGGCTACCGACTCCCTTATAATTCGCGGAAAAATAACACTTACTCTATTGGAAATTCTCCATTACCACACCATTAATTATTTCCCGTCATCAGTATGCCTAGGTCAGTAAGGTATAAAAGTTTTGAGCTGAACCTGTAAGTTGAGTTTTACATTAAAATATAAATTACAATAAAAATCATTACATGTGAAGGCAGTCCAAAGGGTAGACGGGATGTTTTTCTCAACTTTTAAGTTACAGTATGATATTTTTGCATCAAATTAAAGCACTTAACTCTTTATGGTTGTTTGTGTCGACATTAACTGTTGGAAGAAGTGTTTACATTTCCATTATATCATATACATGTATTGGGAACAGCATTCGGAAGTTTGGTAGGATTTTTAGATCATATTTTAAATTTAAATTCAAGACGTGATATAAAACGGTTAAGATATTTTCCTGGAAAGCAAACCCTGGACATAAAATTTTAATTTGATAATATATTTTTTGTGATCCTGTGTAATAACGTATGATAAAAGCTAAATGAAAACCGCAAGAAAGATATCAATATTTTTTTTAGGTGATTTAACATTTTTTCTATTCTATCGAGGAAGGTAGGTCATGCAGAGAGTCATTTGTTTAAGCTTGAACTACATGTAAGTTTTTCTTGGAAATTTATGATGTGCTGCCTAATCAGGAAGACATTGTGATATTTTGTGGAAACAAACTAGAATAGCTCCCATAATGTTATCTATAAGGGCACCTGATTCTTCATTTTATTGGACATTTCTGGAGACTTGTCTCTTACAAATTGATCAATGAATTTTGAGAAATTTTTTACCTGTATTGGAATATGTCTGTAATGGTTATTGATGTTTCAATTTAATTCCCTTATTAATATTTTACTTGATAAATAGTGGAATTTAAGCCAATAATTTAGTTTTTTTCTTGTTGTAATATTCCCTTTTTGTGAAATAATGTGCCTCTAGTAATCTTCAATATACAGCAATTTGATAATATAATTGTTTTTAGCCTTAATGACTATGAGAGATATTCTGGCTTTATTTATTTCGGCTTTCAGTATAATGGACTTTTTTTTTTGTTTTATACTTTTTAAATTTTTTTTTTACATCTTTTTGGAAATAAATAGTGACACAATAGTTTATTAGAATTACACTAATAGTTTATTAGTGGCAAGTAATTAATGTTGATGGTGTTAGAGAAAAATAAGCGCACGGTTAAAAAATAAAACTCACAACTTCAAGGAAAACTTATGTATGGTTTAAAACTGCAATCGAACAAAAATAAACAAATCCTGCTTAAAAATTGGTCTGCTGAATTATACATGTACTTACAAGTCTATTAAACAAAAAAATATTTGAAAATTCATTAAAAATGTAGGAAATCATATAATCTTGGCACAAGAAAAAAAAAAAACAAATATCCTGTCTGAAAAGATAATGGCTCTGTATTATATGAACATTGTTTGCTGTATGTTTTCTTTCTTCATTAATAATTTCACAGCTATAGATAAAGGGCCTAACTGAATATATGTGCAATTCGGCATTGTCTGATACACATTCCTTTGAGAATAATACAAAATGTTTGCTAAGCTCACGAATATTGTTTGCAAGGCATAACCCTGTGAGAGCACATTCATAGGTTCCTGGGTGCAAAATGTACCTCCTGTGTCACTGTTTACAAGGATCATGCTCAGGTGACACCGCAAAGCTGCATTCACACATCACACACGTCAAATACAGTAGATTCATAGATAATCCAACATTTAAGGAAAAAGCAGCTTAGTCCGCCATAGGGCCTGGAAGTTCTGTCCCCTGGGGATAACAGCACGTGAATGTTATCTATATCGCTGCTACTTTGAAATTCTCCAGATTTTTTTTCAAGCTGTTTTTAGTTTGCCCTGCCTACATAACAGCTCAAATGACTTGTTACCAAAGTCGCAAGGTTTGTAACTGACAAAAAATAAAAATACAGGATCGTTTTTCAATGACTTCAAATCTGATTTAAAACGCATACGAGAATACCTTTAATGCACATACATGTACCACTTACACATAACAAGAAAGCATATCCTTCAACTTGACTACAGCGGTCATCAGGAATATGGATAAATCGTTTTGGCAATCTTGGATATACGATTAACTGGGTAAACAAGTTTAAACACTTTTAAAAAAGGAAACTTTTCGTCAAACATTATTCCAAACAGAATTAATAATAAGTCTTTAAGATATTAAACAGTTCACAGAAATAGCTTTGAGTACGACATTAAACCCCAATCAAACAAACAAACAAACAAATCAGAAATTAAAGAAGTCTAGGTCCAAGTGGTTAATGAAGGCAATGTTACAAATAATCATGAAACT
>JAVFBW010148608.1:0-12408 GCA_034783835.1 Mopalia ciliata
CTCCCAGAAAAAAACCTGTATACACCAACACAAACACAGAAGAGTTTGTCTGCTGGATGAATTGTCACACTTTTGTTAAGAACAAATTTAAAATTGAACATAGAACAACCTTGCCTTAGAACCGATACGCTTTGATGGAAGTTAAATGGGTGAGAATTTAAACGTGACTTAGACATGAAACCGGTAGTGCCAGACTACACAACGAGCGATGGCTGGTCAATGCCTCACAGAGAAAATATGGAGGTGAGGCAAGAAGATTGGATTGTCTTTATTCAAAATAACGTCCCAACAAAAACTCTAGCTCTTTTCTCCAACATGTCATACATCAATGTAGGGGCAAAATCTCCATTAAAGTGACACTATATTTCATGGCTATCCAATTACACCCATAAAAACAGTTTCTACACGTCCCAACTACTGGTTTATGTAACCATTAGAGGCTAGCGATATCAGAGGAACAAATGAACCCATGGACGAAGTGCTCTGCTTGAACATCATAAATTTGCCCCTGATATGTCGGTTAAAACGCTTTTATGTAAATCCTCAAGTTTGCTTAATAGACCCAAGCTATGTTTGTGGGAAGAAACAAATGGAAACATTGAGATTGGCGTTTAAGGTCATTATAGAAAAGGACAGTATGATAAAGAGACTTGCCTCCAGATAATTAAAATTTGAGTTAGGAGAATTTTGAATTCCGCTAAGGCGGGGAGCATCTTTACGTTGTGTCCTAGGAAGAAATAAGTAAAGAGACGACAAATTGGGATGAATTGTAGATGAACATTACGGTCCAGCGATGCTGGCGTGGCAGTACAGGATATGATATATGGAAGCCCTGTATGAGCATAAAGTCACATTACGTTACAGTGTCGTTAAATATAATGATTCAGACATTTGGAACATTTCGCGTGGTGAAATCCGTGTCGCGTTCTTTGACTTCTGTCTGTCAGCGCTAGGTTTATTTCTGTGCACACAAAGTAACACATAGCACAAATTTGAGCCGTGCATGCTTGCAATTGATCATGCCAACTTCAACGGCAGAGTAGCAGAGGGAGGATTTGACCTCACGAATTAAATTCTCGTGTCAAATTTAGCTTTTTGCTATTCATAATTTGGCCGTTGTGGCGGAAAATCAAGGAAGAGTAACTAACTTTCTAATAAAAAAAGATCCCATGATAAAAGCATCTTTTGTCTTCGGAATGAATGGGTTTTATCGGTTGGACACAAAGCTTCCTGATATCGATCGACCGATGACAAACTCTCTCGCTCTCTCACCTCGCTCAGTTCAACAATGACAGTGATTTTACACCGAGATAGCTTAACGACTTTCCCATGTCAGAGGCTTGCTTTGTAACAAGTGTTCTGGTTATAAAGATAAAAAATAACATTCCATTTTTCCATAAACTATAACACCTCTGTCATATATTGGTTATTAGGATAATAATATTCACTTTTTTTTCGTATAAGGAATAGCAAAAACTCAAGGATAAGCTAACTATTGAATCGCTCAAACTGGGGGTTGAATGATCAAATGATGGTCGATCCATGGACTTTAACTCGTGAGCATTACATCACCGTAGGCCGATACGCTAGCCCAGTGAACCACAGTTAGGGAAATCTGTCATCTATCAGCTAAAACAGTTACAGATGTGCTTCGAATGAATTCATCCATGAATTACCGATAAAAAGGGACTGAACGACTAGATAACTTAATCAAAACCTTATCTCAAACTGAGAATTTTTTGTTGCGAAAATTTGGTGATTGATGCGGCAAATTGGACGTAAAACTTCTGAGATTGCTAACACAAAAAGGTTCGCTCGATAAAACCGTCAATGTGGGCTGAATCATTTGCAAACACAAGCCAATCAAATGGTCGTGAACATAAATGGAGCTCCACAAAATATTTATTGACATCGATCGCCCGATATAAATTTCTTGTTAAAATAGTGCCTTTTAGCGGCTCCCTCAACAAAAACTTGTCTACTTTCCTGTGCAACCCTGCTCAACTTCCTTCGTGCTTAGGAGTGCTTTATTTCTATTCTCATATAGTTACTAAATTAACAAACTTATAATAAACAACAACGAAAATTATTTTCCTTATTAGGTACACTCTTAGAAATAACAATAATAGTTTACGGGTCCTTTAAAAAAAAGGTTCCATATTGAGCCATTACGACAAAACGGTTCTTTGATATCAGAAGACAGAAAGCAGTTTTTGTTGTGATTCCAAACGGAGCCATTAAGGGTTCCACCAGCACAATAATGAAGAACTTAAGAGTTCCATACAAGAAATATTTTCTAAAAGTGTTTGGAGTTTCCGAACATTTTGCTAGTCCGATAATCGGCCCTAAAACCGACATGCTGTACCAGCGAACAGACTGAAGAATCTTTAAGGGTTCCATTTCTAAGAGATGATAGAGTTTCAGCAGATTTTGCTTTCTGAGACCAGCTCGAGAATCGGCGTTAAACCCGCAATGCTGTACCAACGAACAGACTGAAGAATCTTTAAAGGTTCCATTTCTAAGAGACGATAGAGTTTCAGCAGATTTTGCTTTCTTAGACCAGCTCGAGAATCGGCGTTAAAACCGCAATGCTGTACCAACGAACAGACTGAAGAACCTTTAAGGGTTCCATTTCTAAGATAGGATAGAGTTTCAGCAGATTTTGCTGCTGAGAACAGCTCGAGAATCGGCGTTAAAACTGCAATGCTGTGCCAACGAATAGGTTAGACCATCCAGCAAGGCGAAGCTTGTTTCCATTCCTATACACAGAAATCTCATAACTTCGAGATATGGATTATTCTCAGAATAAAACTTTTTGCTGGATCCTTTCCAAAAGTTTTGCCAACATTTTTATGATCTGATTTATAGTCTCTACATCACAACAGTTTGTGAATAATACGATAGCAGACTTCTGCCTAGATTTAATGTAGCCTCAGTAAAACATTTTCTTGGCTCAGAGCTATTTCTAGAGATTAATCAGGCGTGCGTTTACTGTATTTCGTCAGATTTGTCTGGACCCTTTTTTCATTAATAATCACATTCGATCCCTAAAAGACGAAGTTCTATCAAACAATTTGGTGTTTAGTCGGAACCTCCTGAACTAAAGGAGAGCAAGACGCTGTGTTGGTATTGTAGGTACCACTGTCTACTAATATTATAAGTTTTCGTGTAGCGTTGACCCACAATCTTAATCAGCCAATCAAATAGTCAATAATCAATCAATCGGCCGACAGACTGCTCAACTGCTCTTGGTTCCTCTGAAGAGTTTAATATAATACACAAGTAGTATAATTCCAAAAACGATAAATTCATTTTGCTGATCATGGCATCATAAATGCTGAAATATTGAGTCAAAAAGAAGTTATCGTTTTTCGGAATTACACACTACTTGTGTATAATGCAAGTAAACTTGGCAAATTGCTAAGCACTGAGTGCATTGTTAAAAAATTGTTATCTTTTAACAATGTATTTCTTGACAGCAATTTGATTATCATTTTGCTGGGTTAATTAAAATTTTGCTATCATTGGCTCGGCTTTCTCGTGTAACAAAACCGACGGTTCCGCAGGAGATTTGCAATCACACATCCATGTGTCTCTTAAATCTTTATTCGGGCAGCGCAAGTCTGGTCTGACCAGATTGAAATGACAGTCATTTACGGCTACCACATTAAATCCATGGTAATCCAACAAAGGTAGTTTATGTGACCATAGGGACCGGGCCATTAGATTTGACATTGTAACGATGGGCCGCAGCGCAGCTTCTGTATGGACGAAACAGGTTAAATGCAGAACGTAATCCCTTAAATCGACATGTTCTTGTATTGAACGGTGCAAAAATTATCCTCGAATTATCAAGGGCACGAATGAGCTAATGCACAACTCAAATACGGAACGGTTATTGGAATTGAGATTTTGTTACGAGTTGAGCAACTTGCATGTGTTTTGACACAATTAGACGTAAACAAAAGATGCAAAATGATTTTCAATATGTATAAAAAGGCTCAATATAACCATCCATTGTTGTCATCATAAGCCAAGAAAAGAGCTGCAAA
Source organism: Mopalia ciliata (assembly GCA_034783835.1). Lineage (NCBI taxonomy): Eukaryota > Metazoa > Mollusca > Polyplacophora > Chitonida > Mopaliidae > Mopalia > Mopalia ciliata. The sequence continues at coordinate 4,053 of JAVFBW010148608.1, forward strand.
TATATATGAACAGGTCCCGGGCTCGAATCATGGTTGGGGCAAAACAAAAATTATCTCTTCACGTATTCCAAACATAGGAATTGGTTTATTTGTCTTAGACATAGTTTCCGTGCATCGACCAACCGATGACCTACTCTATCTCGCCTCGGAAAATCAGCATTATCGGGGATCTCAGTTACGACTTTTTCATGCCATAGAGCTCTCAAAGCGCCAACTGTAAAAAGCTTTATCAGTGCTATCTTCGTTTGCATTGTCGCCTTTTCCCAAGACTTGCAAAACATTTATAGTGAAATCACACATCCAAATGCCAACTTAAAATGTATACCCTGCATGATACTGGCTTGAACTGGGATAAAACCGATATTAAATTCAGATTAATTGCATTACTGTCGCTAGCGGAAGGTTTTGTTGACCCAAATACTGGATCGTCTTAAGGCGATACAATAAGCAGCAACTACTTTAGGGCATTCCCCTGGTTTGGGACTTTTGATCGAGATATACGTGGACCAATCACAATTCCGCAAATAAGGGGAAACGCAAGAAGTTATTTCTACAAATCACACCGTGGGATTGCACCTTTATCCGAGAGTGGTAGATATTCCAACTAAGCCACTAGCCAATGTAAATGGCGTTCAGTATTCACAGGTTCTAATCAAAATTTTCATTTATATTTTCGCCAGTTAGTTGTTTACATAGAACTGTTGCTATCAACTATTGCATATAAAAGCGGCACTGTCCTCTGTTTGAGAGTACAGTGGACAGACGGAGTTGATTGGTTCGACGAATATGCAGATTTGATATGGTAAACGGCAGCGGAGTTGGCCTTTTGCCAATAAATCATTGTCCCTTGATGTTCAGATTGAGTTGGTCGATTTAAACAAACACATCTGCCGTTATAACTCCGCTGTCGTTAAACATCTGGCCGATTTAAGCAGGGGCAGCAATGGGCTTGAGACGTTGAATACCTCCCTTGTTAAATAAATCACACAGTATTTAGTGACCTTACAAATGCATTCTAAAATATAATCGATTCTACTTCCTACGTCGAGACATTGACTCTAAAATCATCCGGGCCATCTTGTTTTGCACTTCTTTTATTCGCTGGTCTGTGGCGTACGTCACCCCCAAATATTGGCAGAAATAATGCGCGTGCGAGAGTTGTGTTATTTACATCCACTAAAGAAACTCGCGAGAATACGATTACTAATAAATGGTAGAGCTAAACGAAGCACATAGGAACCGTGTTAAGACAGTTATACGAAAAGCTTTGTATTCAGAAAGATACTGGACCTGTGAAAATATAATGTAGAAGAGAATAATTTACAGGAAATTTTATTGACATTAATAGATGCCATGGTACTACTTTGTGTGAACCACCTTTTAAAGAGCTAAGTTGTGCGGAGTACAGGTAGCTAAATAACTTTATTGATTGATTGGCGTTTTACGCATTGCTTAAGGTTTTCCACTTACTTAATTGAGGTGTATTCGAACAATAATTGCCACAAGCACAATTTAGATGTGAAGCCTTTCCGTAACGTTGGAAAGTGAATTATTCTCCCGATGCTAAGTAAAAGCATCGATGCTACCCTTAAAACAAATTGCCCTTAGCCAAAGGGTCAAAATGTTTAGTCATTAAAATCTATTCTGTTCGATAGGTATTATGATAAAATGTTATGCTCATACTAAAAACCGGCACGTGACCTTGGTTTAAACGAGGTTTCCTCCCTTTCCACCGTACAAAAAAAAAGCATATTGAGCAGTGAACCATCGCTTCTGAATTTCGCTTCGTCTCTCGAGCAATAGCCAATAGATATAATGAGGGTTGAAGACTGTATGATAGTTCGGCTCGGTGATTATAGGAGGATTCTTTTGTTAACGTCTCAATTGCCAGGCTTAATTGTGGCTGCACAGTTGCTTGTGCCTGCCTGTATTTCTACACTAACAGCCAAACTGCATGCGGCTAATTTGGTCATGTGGTCAAATGATACCCAAATTCTAATCATTCAATTCCACTGACATTGGCACTAATGCGAAGTTATAGACGCTCCGTTGAACTTTTCTGAAATTTGCCTCTTTGCTTGGCATCTTTTGTTATATACCAAATATAGCCTGCCACGCCGAGCCTATAGTCCAGTACATAGAGCACCGTGCAGTAGCCATTAAATATAATTTACCAGTACCCTGACCACCACAGGCACGCAGGGCGTAGAGGGGAGTGGGAAGGCATACATTGGATGGGTAGCCTTTTAAAATAGCCGCTCTGATTGATTTAGCTTCCGCCAATGACCCGCTTGGTTAGACATGCCTCAATTATTGACTATCGAAATGGTGGGATGATAAAGATGATTCATTTTGATTAGGTCTTCATTAAAATCAAGCTTGTATTAGTAAATCACTTCTTGACCAGTCGGCAAGCTTGCTGCACGAGCGTGACCATTTAAACAAAGGAGAGTGTCCGCGATCTCACGTCGCGTGAACAATGGCGGTGTTCTGGAAATCTTTGTCCTCAATAATCCAGTTTTCGCGATAAGTGCTCAACAACACTCTGTCAATAACAGACTGGATTAACAGCCATTATAACCCTGTGACCTCTTACTGAATACTCGAGATTTCAATTGACTGTGTAGTCACACTGGACATATTTGTTTTCCTGAAGCAATGGAGAGTTCACGCTCTCAGACGTGTTATTTGACTCAAATATTCTCTTGATTGCTTGTCCACATTTCCATACAAATATAATTAATTATATGAGAATTTTAAGTGGGACCTTACAGAATACGTGAATGACCCATCATCTGCTGAGATTTGCCCAAATTTAAACATTTCGTCGTCAAACATTTGGTTATCCTCCATTGGTATAGCCACGTGTGGTTAGCCTTTGTGTTAAACTGCATCAATTTAAACCTTGCAATACATGTTTTATTGTGTACCTTTACATTTATACTATAGAAAATTGGTCTGCATTCTATTGTGTCGGTGACTGGACACTTGTCACGTTACCACATAGTAGATCAAACACTGACCTTATTAATAAACATCACACACCAAGTTTGATGAAAAAGTATTTTAGGATCTAGCGCCATCTTTTTGCTTTGTTTGGTTGCAGCATTGATGTTGAAAACTGAGTCTGTTTCTAAAATTAGTTGACATCTGGGATATATTCTACTTAATTGATTTAACAAATGAAGGCATAAGTTATTCGGTTTGTCTGCATCGTTGTCATATATATATATATAGCCAGTGTCAAGACTCATACATTGTATAATTAGGAAATATTTTCCTTCTTTTTATCTAGTGCAGTTCGCAGTTTGATCAAATTGTGTGTCTTGATCTTTTATAAAATGTTGTCGGCTTCTTCTTGGTATCCAGGGACAAATTCATACTTATAAAGTATGAAATGTCGACATGACTATTATCAGATGTAGCTTTATCGATTTCTACTTCTGAGGTCGGCTGTGTATGGTCGTTAGATTCCTCGTGGTAATAAATCATCAATGTATAATTGCATCGATCGGTTGATTGCTGTTTAACGCTGTGCTTAGGGGTACAAATGACCACATCGGGCTTCCGTACTTTTTGTCTAAGAGTTGTTAGATAGAAGAATAGTTCACCACAGATCACCCAGCCATATCGGTATACATGTGTATTCAGCTATGATATAGTTCAATGCTACAAAATTATCGGAACAAAGAGAACTTTTGACAGGAAGTGGTCATTCATCAGTTATTATTGCCGCATTTAATATAAATTTTTTTTAACTCTGGTGAGATACCATCTTGTTTGTCATGAACATTGACGAATAAACTGTCTTGTTAATATTGGAAAAGTTCCAAAAACGTCCACCTAATCGACGAATAAGGCGTTTTGCGCTCGTTAAAGATGAATTCATTTTTCTGATAACTCGTCTTTTTGAACCATGACAGAGTGTTATCGCAATTTAGAAACAAAGGGGACACTCAAAATGTCTTACAGTTATTAAGGCATTTGTTATAAGTACTAATTCAAAAGTTTCAATTAGTCATTATGTCGAATTTGAGTTAGCTTATTTGTTTTCCAAATTGTCCATCTGTTCTTCCTTGTTTAACATATCTGAAACTGCTTGCAAATTGATTCCAAAAACACTTTAAGTTCGATATTCCCGGCTCTAACTCTATAAACTTGTTTGGAATTCGGCACAGATCAGTGTTATAGTGGTGGTTCTAGCTAATTTACTTACATCGGATAGTAATATATGTTAACTCAAGTAATGATGATCTAAGGGTATGTGATACTGCTGGGCTTGTCGCTGCTTTGGGGTATAATAGTAACGCCTTTAGCCCACAGGTTTGACCAATTTGGGTGTGTTTGTTTTATAAACTAAGTTCAAAAAGCCGCTAATCCGCCTTAAGCAAGAATAATTCCACTGTAAACTTATTGAAGATATTATGGGTAAATGCTTCATCACGGAAGCATCGGGAAGCAGTGAGTTTGAGAAATCAATGAACGCATATATTTTACTCCAATACCCCTTTCACTGCTTATACATTTAAATATCTCAATTATGATATGCAAATGGGAATTTTAATTTAAATTTGCGCACGTGGAGCAGAGTGAGTCAACGGAGATATAAACCGCGTTAAAAACCACAGCTGGGTGTGGTTTCCCTGCGACCTCTGCTTACCTTGTGATCGATACTAGGGGAACTGTGTCTCTAGAGAATAAAACTGCTGACGTAATTTTCTTTTTCTTTTATTGGCTGTTGTGCAAATTACCCAACAAACATTGAATGGTTGTACTGAGCACTCTGCTTGCCCTCGATACTTCTATGGCAAGGTTTCCGAAACACGTCCCGAATTATCACAGAACACAAAAGCAATTTGAAACGACGCCATGTATAATCTGGTTAAATGACCGCTCTATAATTTCGCTGATTAAGCTAGGCGGAACGATTCGTCAATTCCGGACACATCCTATTGTAACAGTTTTTTACTCAGCTACAAGATATGTCTGATGACACCAAAAAAGCCTGTACTATACAGGAATTCCTGATGGTGGTTTAATTAACCGAAATATAGAAAATTAGCATATGTATCTTGTTGTTTCTCAGATTTGTGGCTTTGGTCTACTACAGGAATTCTTACCCTTGTTGTATTTAGTTTATATTTCATCCCATTTTACCCTTTAGCTCTGCGAACATCAGGGCAACAGAAAGCAAACTCTTTCTCGCCTCTTACGATCGACCGAGGAAGCCGAGGGAGTATTCTGCAGGGCCATGGCCCACCCGCGCCCTCACGGGGCTTAACCATTGCTAGTCAGCTAAACTCACGCCCAGGCATTCGTGTGACGCATGCGTATTTATTGACCTTTCAATGCAATCTAGCATTATATAGCAGCCTTGTATTAGAATTTCCACTGACGAGCGTAACATAATAGAGTAATGAACTACCCCAAAGAAGGACGAAAAATTCATATTGACATATTTTCACTCCTGATGATGGTTTGATAATAAACCGAAATATTGACTCAATATGAATAACAGCCTTGTCTTATAGCTTGTTTGGTCCACTCTTAAATAAGTTCACGTTTTGATAATGTTTAGTATTTATGACTGCAGACTTGACTTCTGTTCTGTGCTTTATGATGCACAAATTCTCTAGGGTAACAAATGCCAAATCCCTGGTTGTAGCAAATGAAATATGGGGGCTTCGGATTTCTTGACAACTTTTCGATTCATGGTTGTTAATTGTAATTATTAAGAGGCGTTATAGTTGAGGAATTCCCCTGTGTAAAGGTTGACAAATATATAACAGTAGCCAATGCACAAGGGAGGGTTCTATTGTCATTAAATCATCGCCTTGTTTTGTCCACATGGTGTGGATAACTCAGCACACCCATCTGTTCTAAAACTGCTTCAATTTAACTTGTGATCACTTAAACTCGACTGGGGATGTGCTGCAGATGTGTGGAAAGATGAACCCCTTTTAAATCAGTTTTTTTGATATAATGACATCATAATGGTTACCAAAAGTCGAAGGCTCAAAAACAGCCTGTAGTTATTAGACATTTGACAACAGGCGAGGCTTTGGACACTATGAGTATAAAACTTACAATACCTTAAATGAGCGACCAGTCTCAACGGATAGGTTGGTGATGTGGAGTTATGAATATCGACAGAAGGGAATATTGATTTGGAGAAATCTCGCTGGTACTCCAGATTTTCTCTTATAAGCTTATAGAATACAACCTTGGGCGAATTTTGAACTTCATTTCATTTCTGAAGGAATTGATCAGCTAATCGTCTTTTAAAGGGAAAGACCACCCAAAAACCATATTCTATAAATAAGTAAAACTTTTTGTGTGTAATACAAAACATTAATTTCCATTTTCATAATCTTATCATTCATTAAAGAGGATCACAAGACCCAGTTGAGTCATCAAATCCTGTGCTGCTAAGTTTTCCTGAACTCTGGTTGGTCAGCCAATTATCCAATGATAGATCAGTGAAGCCTGGTGTACACAGGATTTGATGACTCAACTGGTACTTGTGATCCTCTTTAATGAATGATACACAGAGTTACTATAAGATTATTAAAATGGAAATTAATGTATTGTATTACACGCAAAAAGTTTTACTTACTTATAGAATATGGTTTTGGGGTGGTCTTCCCCTTTAACAGTTGAGACGAGCCATTTCACACTGATAAAATTCTGTGTTAACCAGACATTTTGAAGACCCCACGTGATTAATATTTCCTCTATTTCCAGTGTCCATGGAAGTGGCAGGCATATTTGCCTTTCTTTTTTTTGCAAAATTCTATATATTTTGCCTTATATCTTACTTTGAGGTACCAAGTATTTTTTGGCTTAAACAATTCTACCGTTTTTCACAAAAGTTATTCCAAGATATTTGTATGATTTACATTTGTCAATTTTTTCGTTATTTATTAAAAAGTTCCTTTGCCAAAAATAATCAGTTAAGTCATTTTTATGTTAAAGTATTATTTCCAAAGTTCACAATATTTTTTAAATATACTTAGGTATTGTTTCGTTGTCTCTGCAGTGTCTGTCAACAATACTGTGTTTCAGCACATAGCAATACATACGATTTAGGATATACAGTAGCATTATTATCAAGTAGAGTGTGACACCCCTTGTCCCGGAGGAAGAAATAGAAGATTCCAGATCATGTAGAAATATAGAAAACATTATGGGTGAAAAATTATCTTGTCTTAGGCTTATACAATATATAAACATTTCAGACAATTTTCCATCATTATCAGTAACGCAAGACTTAATATTGACACTGACAGTTCAACGAAATCACAAACTAGTTTATTACAGAGTCCAGGATAAGGCCAGCCATTCGATTTGAGCAATTGAACAAAAATTGACTAATTTCCGTATCTGAATGTAATGTGACTTGTAGTTTCGAGGAATACACAAACTGGCAGATGAAGTCTTGAAAAGGCGGACTGGCTGTCTTTGTATTTCTGTTCAGTGATTATCGATAAAGTCTTTTGTTCGCATCTCAATTTCCAGGCTAAATTGTGGCTGCACGGTTATTTGTTCTTTCATCTAAACGCTAGCAGTTAGATTACGGCTAATTCCGCCCAATGCTAAGCTAATTTCAATCATTCAATTCTTCTGGTATTGGCACTAATATGAAATCACAGACGCTCGGCTGGTCTTATCTGAAAGTAGCTTCCTTTCTTAGTATCTTTTGTTGTACCAAACACACATTTCACAACATGTCTTTAGTCCACACCAGTGGCCATTAACTAATTTCGCAAGTTCTGGGATTGACACGCGGGGATGCGTGCTCAGCATTGATATCCTTTTAACAGAGTCACTTTGATTGGTTGGGTTTCCGCCAATAACACGCTTCGTTACACATGCCTCACTTATTGACAATCAAAATGGTGGGATGATAAAGATGATTCATCTTGATTAGGTCTTCATTAAAATCAACCCTTAAATCTTTTATAAGCAAACGACATTGCACCGGTCAGTATACTGGCTGCACAAGTTTGACAAAAGCAAGCGCGCTGTTCTCTCGCGTGAACAATGGCTGCTCTTCAGAAGCAATAGTGCCTTGTAACGCCCTGTTAATATCGCACTAAATTTGCACGCATAATAACCCAGTAACCTCATAACTTGAACAAATGCGACCTAAATACACTGCTTGTCCATAATGGAGATATTTCTTTTCCTAAATTAATTAAAGGTCAAGCTGCCAAATGCGTTTTAGACCGATTTTGCTTGTTTGTTTGATTGGGTTCTATCGTCGTACTTCCTACTGCACCTCGGGGGGGGGGGGGGGGGGGGGGGGGGGGGGGGGGGGGGGGGGGGGGGGGGGGGGGGGGGGGGGGGGGGGGGG
>JAVFBW010148619.1:0-12131 GCA_034783835.1 Mopalia ciliata
GACACAAATACAGGACATTACAAACAAATCTGCTTCCCGTTACCTTTTAGCTCTGTAAACACCAGGGCCACAGAAAACAACCTCTTTTCTCGCCTCTTACGATCGACCGAGGAAGCCGAGGGAGTATTCTGCAGGGCCCTCGCCCACCCACGGGGCTATTCTTAATTGAAGACCAGAATTCATTATTGTCACAATTAGCATGAGCCTTAGCTATTTTATCAAAACGTAATGTAGCTTCATTATTTTTACAAGAATTAAGAGCATACTTGAATTCGCGTCTCATGCCGTTTGATAACTTACAGCAGTCTGAATGTGTTTCGGTTTCCTATCGTTTCAGGTAATTGCTGTCCCTTTTGTCTTGTGTCATTTATATGTGAATAAACCTTATACAATGAACGACAAATGGATTAATGTGTAAAATCCTCCGCCCTCGTGTAACCAGAAATTGTAAAATGGGAAGAAGATGCCTCTGTTGCAAATATACAGGCTTAATACAATAGGTCTGTCTACTCAGAACCAACCATGCACCTTTGTAACACATCATTCTACATTATTTAAACGACTAAATAGTATTTGATTCAAATCAATCCATTGTCACAGTAAATGGTGCAAGCGGAGCTTAGATGGCCAACCTGTTGAATTATGAGCATCGAAGCTCCTCGTAGTCCGAGAGGAAACCTTGTAAAACGCACCCTTACGCTCGATGCTCTCCGCGATAAGCAAATCATTCTGTGTCATACTGTCAGCGCATTGAATCATTGATATTATATACTTGGAATCGTCTATAGGACTGAAACCATAACTTACATGTAGTTAGCTATCCTATATTTCAAAGACGCTACGACCATGTCTAGGAGTTGTTTTCAAGTAAAACGACTGTCGCACAACCAAATAAATTATCAAATATGAATAAAAATACATTTACGCTTTATATCACTTTGCTGCTTATCAACAAAAATACGCTTCAGCCAGACTGGGCAATATTGGTGAATCAGACTTTCTTCTAACATGTTAATGAGACATGAACATGCAGAGCTGGTTTGTTGAATTGCAGTTTTGGTCTAGTAAACGCAAATGTAATTACATGGTTTGTTATAAGTGACTTCTCATCTGTTGTCGGCGCCAGTAAAATTATGTATTACTTTTATAGATTGTTCGAACTACTGGAAGTCCAAAAAACAACGAAGATTCCATACATATGTACCGTTTATCCGAGAAGTCGATACCATGTAGAGTACAATGTATATTTACTTGTTCGTCTTTGTGAAATAATGGATGTGTTGATGAATGTGCGACAAAGAACATTTTAATTTGTATACAAACACTGTAGAAACCTGTTGAAATCAGGACCAACAGGCTTCTAACGGTAACCTGCATTGGTGCACTATGTGGCCCCGAACTTCTGCATGAAAATCGTGAGGAGAAATCGTGTTCTAAACGAGTACATTCAACTTACATGGTCGTCACAACTTTAATACTCACTTAACTATTGCAACTTTTACATACGAGATTGTTTATTTATAGTTTGAATGGATAATATAGACTTTGTCGCTTGTTGTTGAGAATAGAAAAGCTTTTAAAAGCACTCTCCTGACTAGCACAATAGACTAATGGGTGTTGTGTTTGCCTAGCATAAACAACCGAGGAGTAACGCAGCGCATATGCATATATGCATTGCGATATTTGCTTAGTAACCAACTTGTAACTGGATTGTATTTGTACGAGAATAAGGGAAAGTTTACAGCGTGGTATTTAACTGAAATATAAAATAATATTTTCATTGGACAACAAAAGCAGGAGCTTCGATCATTTCCATTATCATATAAATAATAAGTCGACTCAGAACATAGAGCGATTAGTATGAACATTATTTTGTCTGATACAGACAGTGTGAGGTCATTTAGATCTTATTCGTGAGTTCGGAATGGATATTCTACCCACAAACAGCACTGGTGGTATTTTGAACCGTATAAACGGGAGCGACCCCTCAGTTTTTCGAGTTCTACAGTTGTCTCTATTAGTGGCCATTGAATTATCTGCCGTATCTGGTAATCTTCTTGTTTTAATCTTGTTCGTTAAGTTCAAATCTCTTCGTACTGCACGGAACCTGTTTTCGTTGAACTTATCAATTTCTGACATTCTGGCGGGAGCTCTCGCATATATTATCTTGGATGGAATGGTTTTGAACAGTTTAGGAGACTCGGACATTTGGGGTTGTGGAATAATCGTGTCTTTGCCTTTTGTGGTAGCTGTAGCATCGCCTCTATGTGTGTTAGGCTCTACACTAGATCGGCTGATAGCTGTTAAATTACCTCTAAAATATCCTGTCTTGGTCACTTGGAACAGAGTCACGATGGCAAATTTGGGGATCTGGCTAGTGGCCTTGGCATTTGGCTTTTCTCAAATGTACGATTCTCCCAAATGGGCAGAACACCTAGGTGCTGCTGTGTCATATTGCAGAGGAACAGTACGGTTATATTTTTTCATTTACTTTATTCTCGTCGCTACAATCTATATCCCCATATTCTTTACTGTTTTCCTCGTGTATTGCTACATTTACCGAATCGCCAAAAAACACATCAAAGCTCGACAGACACGAATTGGCAACAGTATCACTGCTAGAGATAGAAAACTTATAACGCTATCCAAGTCAATGAAAGTTTTACTTATCATATGCATCACTATGTGTACCTGCTGGTTGCCACACTGCATCCTATCACTTTTATCTAATATTATTAATGTTAATATTATTAAGGATGGCTTTATTGTGTCTGTCAATCTATTTGTGTTGTCCCCTGCAATTAACCCATGGATATTTACACTTCGAAACGCTGAGTTTAAGTCCGCTTTAAAGCAGTTGGTTCAGCAGTGTTGTAGTAAGAAGATCTGCTGTCAAGAAGTCCATACGGAAATCTATCCAGAGACAACTTCAAGTGGTATAAACCACATAGCACGCTGATTATACATGTATGTGATACTCAGATGCTGATTGCTTTAATGGTTTAAACTTTGTCTCTTTTGCTCATAATTGCGTGTTTACATCAGTAGGTCTTCTACAGGAAAATAATGACCCATTCATTAGTGATTTTGTAAAACTTCTGATGTACTGCATATGGATAAATGTGTTGAAAAGGATTTTGGAAGTATATCGCTGCATTGTTTTCTGATTCAATGATGTGTTGCTTAAATAACTCATTATTAGATTGGTGTTTTACGCCGTGCTTATTTCACTTATTTGACGGCAGTATATCCCAACGATAATGGACACTTGCACAACCAAGATGTGAAGTGTTTTCATAATGTTGCACTTCGTCCAGTGCTAAGTAAAGACAGCATTGCTACTCTTCAGACTAGCGAGAGGACGCTTAAAAAATCGATCGATATAGCTTTTTTCAGAGCATAATCGTCTGTGTCTAGCAAATAAACCACAAACCTTGTTACCAACTGTCTGCGAATACACTTGTACTTATTGATCAACAGAGTATAGCGACCGTTTTGTCGTCAGCCGGACAAGGAAGCCCCAGACGAGGTTTATTCGAAGCTATGTCGCTTGATATTTCTGTATCTTTAGATAATATTAAAGAAACAAATAATTTTTTTAAAACGTTACGTTAATTACACTTGTATGATAAGAGCGGTAAATTTGTTTTTACTCAGAATGGCTCAAATTATTATTGCATTGGCTTGGATTATCACTTAGGAGGCAACGACAGAGCCATAAGTGAAATGGTGTACAATTTGCGTTTATATATATATCCAAATTGAATAGCACGATTTTCCTAAAAATTTTGGGTAAATGTCCCACAACATATGATGATAGGAGGGGGATATTGTCTGTTCAGCTAAATATATGCATATTTACGTGATGTTAATAACACTTGTATGATGCAGGAAAGGCAGCAGCTTTTGATATCTTCTAATAAGAGCTGTAAATGTATTTTTACTCAAAATGGCTCAGATTAATATTGCACTGGCTTGGATTATAAGTTGGTTATTTTAAGTGTCAGGAGGCAAAGACAGAGTCATAAGTGAAATGGTGTACAATTTGCGTTTATATATATATATCCGAATTGAATAGCCCGACATATATATATGCATATTATTTATTTTAACGAGTTTTTTCAAGTAATTTTGCTTAGTCTTTAGTCGGAGATTTTCAAATCAAGGGAAATTTTTTTTTCTAAATGATTGATTGATTGATTAGTTAGTTGCTAACTCCACATTCAGCGGTATTTCATTTACGTTTTGGCACACTTGGCAGTAAACATCAAACAGATAAATAATTTAGAATGAAAAGGACATAGAGAAGTGTTAATTTTATTTTAAAATATGTCATATCTAAAATGGTTGATATTGTGTTTTTCAACCTACCAATGGTCACACTGGGCCGCCCACGAGTAGATGGATGTAAGCGAGGTGTAAAAGGGTGAGGCATGATGACCCGTTCATCTTTGTCATGGCGTCAAACCCATTTGAGATGGCAACTGTCTCCGAAACGAAGGAATTAATTGTTCATGGTTTTGGAGAAAATGGTTTAGCCCTCTCAATGTTATTACATTGTCCCTTAGACCTTTGGGCGAACCTCTGGGCCAGATGCCTTTAGATTTTGTTTTTGTGTCAGTGTTGGGTTAGTTTTCGCGTTAGATTTATTTTTTGGTTGGGGATTATTATTTGCAATAGTTTGCGTTGAAGTAGCCGTGGTAATTTGTGAAGTTGCCGTTAACTTCAGAAGAGCGATCAACCTTAGTTGGCCACGTAAGGAAAGTATGTGGTGTGCAACAGACACGGTACTTTACTCGTAGGTTGAACTATGTCTCGGATATGCGCCGTGCTACGATTAGATTAACGTGTTTTCGCTCTTAATTACTTGAAAACAACAATTTTTGGAGGAGGCCATATGGGCCTCATTGTACTGACTACATTTACGAAGCAAGATGAGCTCATACCCCTGGCGTCGGCCATGTTAAGGCTTCTATCATTAAAAATACTAGAGAATTTGTCTGAAATTTTCAACATAGTTTGCCTGACCGTAAAGGAAGACATTTTTCAAATTATATGGAATTCTCTGAAATTTACGTGATGTTGTAGAGGAAATGGTATACAATTTGCGTTAAGCAACATATATCTAAATTGAATAGCCCCATTTTCCTTAAAAAAAAAATGGGTAAATGTCCCACAACATGAGAGGAGAGGGATATTGTCTGTTCACCTAAATTTATGCATATTAATTGTTTTACCGAGCTTTTCAAGTAAACTTGTGTTAAACACCTAAGCTTCAATTTGAAGAGCAATGGATTTTCCTAAAATTGTGGGTAAATGCCACACAACATTAGAGAGGAATATTATCTGTTCAGCTAATTATATGCATATGTATTACTTTAAAGAGCTTTTCAATTAAATTTGCGTTAAACACCATACATGTAACTACCAAATTGAATGGCTCGTTTGCCATACAATTTGGGAATGTAGATCAAGGGGTAGCCGTGTTAGTCTGTTATAATAAAAGTAATAACACAAGGTGGCCCCTTTAAGGCTAACTTAGTTTGTGAATTTGGGGTAACTGTCATACAACTTAGTAGAGAGGGATATTATCCGTTCAGGTCATTATATATATATTATTTAGGTTTTCAATTAAATTTGCGTTGAAAACCAAACCTCCAAATTAAATAGCCCAATTGTCGTAAAATTTTGAGCTTTGGGAGCTGTGTCACTCTCCTATCAGAGGGGTAGTGAATGTCTCCAGTTGACTAACATTCTATTTTGTAGAAGGCTGGGTGGATGAATGGTTTAGGTCGCCGGCATTTAAAGGTTATTTGTTGAGTTCATATAACTGGGTAGTTTGTATAGACTAGGTTATCAGTAAAAAGTTTCCATTTAAATTGTGTATTAATTTTTTAAAAATAGTTTATTTACATTACATTTGAGTTATTTTAATCTGATTTTTAAAATTGTTTTTAAATGAAGTTAAATGAATTTTGACTAATTTGTTTTAATTACTTTTTTGACATTAGATTTTTTGGAACACAATTCTCATTTGTTTATATAAACTTTTTTAGTTAATGTTTTTAAATGCATTTGAAATATATTTAGTTTAAATTTACATTACTTTTTTAATAGTATTTTTTCAGAGTAAATTGAAAAAGGACCTGTCAGCTCCAAATTCACTTTTTATATCTTGTAGTTCTCTTTTTTATTTAACTTAGTTTTACCCGTCCGCTTATTACATAATTCTGATCACAACTTCTTTTACTGTTGTTTTTTCTGCTTTAATGTTTTATGTGATAATTTCCTTTCTTTGTAATTTTAATAATTGAACGATTATAGCTAGATTCTGTTTTTGTTTATGATATTCTGTTTCCTAATGTAAGATCAGTATTTTCTCTCCCGTTAAATATTCAATTCAACAATACTCCTTGGCTATATTATTAAACAATTCTGTTCAAAACTTCTTTCACCGTTATTTCTTTTTCTTTAATGTTTTATAGGGTAATTTCTTTTATTTGTAAATTTAAAATAAGTGAAAGATTTTGGCTAGACATATGTTTTTATGTATGATATTCCGTTTCCTAATGTAAGATTGGTATTTCCTTTCATGATAAATATTCAAATCTACGACACCTCTTGACTAAAGGCAGCATGTCCGGGTTGTTATGAGGTCTTTTCAATTGTAGAACAGTAATTTTTTCGATGTAGATTAAAAGTGCACATGTTATGGTTGTTAGTGTGGCTATTCAGTGTTGGAGGACACTACCGTCTTGTTAGTTAAACATATAAGCAACCAACCGAATAAACAAAAAAACAATCGAACTACTCTTTTAAACTGAATGCCTTGCTGTTTAAGGACTCTACCGCTAGTCAGGAGTAAACAAATGCTACCCTTATCTTCTCGGAACGTTTGCGGGTATTTCCAAAGGATGGATATATTAACAACACATATATTTAGAAAGAGGAGGACTTCAAGATTATTAATATAATGTTATATCAGAATTTATTTTATTTGATATTATTTTTTCACAGATGATTGGATATGTTTTTTTTTTAAATTGTCATATACTTGTAGAAAAGTATTTAGACAAAAAAAAACCATGTCACAGCGTTTTTCTTAATTCAAATGAGATTTTGCACAATTGAAAACACTATATTTAAAAAATAAAAATCCGCCATGAAATTTTAATATTCTAGACCCTGACTAGAGTTCTTAAATAAATGTATTAATATTCTTTTACATCTGTTGACAAGTAAACAATAACAGTTTCTGTAATACTTGATCACTCAACTCTAGGCCAAAATTTAATGCAGTCAAATAAAGTGAGAAAATTTGTTTTACTTCGTGGGTTAAGACATAGATATATTAACCTTGCTACACTAGACACCTCTATCGCGTTATCTGAGTCGACGTCTTGGATCGAAGTCTTTAGAGCGCTTATGTCACTTGCGATTGCTTAGAACTTTCACCATCAGTTGTAACTGGGCGTAGAAAGTAGAACATGCGCGACTATCTGGAACTGGACGGCAATTAGTTGCCGATAGACGCAGCAGAGACGCAGATGCGCTTACGTCACATTCAAGACTACGACTGATTAGTTGCCGTCGATCGTCAACTGGTCCACTGAAACTGATCGGAACTAGTTCTCATAAGACGTAACTGCGACATACGCTAGGCTTTACATACCAACGCTTGTCATTTCTTCCAGAGTTATTTGTTTCGCTGTAAACAAAGTTTAGATTTCGTTAGATTTATAGTCAGAATTTACGTTTTTCAAACTCTTCTCTGTTATTAACTATAATTTTAACACTGGACGTCGCTTATAAGGAACATTATTTCTATTCTATTCTATGTTGTTTTCATAACTTAATAACATCTAAAACGAACGAAAGGTTGCTACCGTAGGCTTTAAATTGTAACGTCACAAAGAAACCCAGTTGTGACGTTACGTCGAACAAGAATAGTTAAAAGTTAAATACACTCTTGATCAACATTCCCCATTTGGCTCTCCGTCACAAAAGCCCGTTGATTAAGTCTTAGCCAGCTGAAATAGTGGTTAGACCCTGTCAAAATAATATGATATACCACAAATACTCGGTTACACGAAGAGTAGGGATATACCACCGCATTTTCAATGGTGGCTAACTACTCCAAATAACGGGTGGTAAATGCATTCGCTTTCTCAACTTAGACCTCAGTTATATCCTATGCTCTGCTTTGTTCATTTTAGTCTCAGCCCCAATAATGAAACAAATGGAGTCGTACAAGCTCGAACACAATTTGTGTTCAACTTTGCCCATTATATATAGACAATATATATATATATATATATATATATATATATATATATATATTGTTATTTGGAACTTTGACAATTTGTTCTGTATACATAGTAATAAAGCCGTGAATAGTTGTATAATTTAAAATTACGTAATGCTGTTCCGAACTAGTCAAGTTTGAAAATGAAAACTAAGTGAAACGAAATGTGATTTATGAATTTATTGCACAACGGAGTTATATTTCATTATATTACTATCATAAATGGTTAAAATGATAACCTACTGAATGCTTCGCGTCTCGTGAGCTCATTCAAACTTCAACGGGCAATATCTTCATATGTTATATCATGATATATCCCTATAGTATACTTACTTCTCCAAAGTATTCCCCTTTGTTCTGGAAGACGTGACGGTTATCATGAAGGGAGAAGGAATTAGACCTCTTGTAATTTCTCTGTGAATCAGACAAACTCAGTTAGAGCAGTGATGGTAGAGCATGGACAAAATAAAACCTCAAACAAGAAAGGTACAATCTTGATCAGATTGTTTGATTGGTGTTGATACACCCTGCTTAAGGATATTTCACTTATATGGCGCTGGTGTATTCCAACAATAATTGACACTACCACTACCAAAATGTGAAGCATTTCCATAAAGTTGGAAAGTCAATTATCCTCCAGTGCCAGGTACAGACAGTTTTGCTACTCTTCAAACAAACTACCCTTAGCCAGAGGCCCAATCTGGATCAGAGATGATATGATCATTAATGTAGTTTAAGTTTAAATTAACAGTATTGGAATTAAAGTTGGATGAACTATATCAGAATAGAAAGAATGTTTAAATATATCAATAGCATGAAGGTACCTACATTGACTACCACGAAGACGTCCCTCAATGTTAACGATCTATGTTTAAATATATCAATAGCACGAAGGTATCTACATTGACTACCACAAAGACGTCCCTCCATGTTAACGATCTATGTTTAAATATATCAATAGCATGAAGGTATCTACATCGACTACCACAAAGACGTCCCTCCATGTTAACGATCTATGTTTAAATATATCAATAGCATGAAGGTATCTACATTGACTACCACAAAGACGTCCTTCCTTTTACTTTTTTGAGCAACAAAAATTGATAAATCAAGACGTAGAGTTTTTTTTTAGTCTTTAGCTGATTGCGAGTCTAAACAGAGAGTGGCTCGGAATAAATATTTAAGTTCAACAGAATTATCAATTTCAATTATTTACGAATTATCCCTTCAAAATTAATCCTCGTCATTAATTAATCGATAAAGTTACTATTGGAAACTAAGCCTGTTTGAACAGGAATCCGACTGTGTTGTAGATTGTTTGTACATTGTGTTTTCTCTTTGTATTGTGTGTTCAATCCTATGTTAACTTTTGGATAAAGGTTTTCAGCGATTGGAATAATTGGGGATTGGACATGCAGTGGCGTAACTTTATTTTAATAAGCCTGTTGTGACACTATTGAACAGAACACAATAATTATAATATAATATACTGACCAAATCTCTTGAGTGAAATCCGTCTGGGACGGGAAATGTCTTATTGTTTGGCTGTAGAGCGAAGGTTAACATCCGGCCTGTACTGGTCATACCTGGCGTACCGTTACAATCAGGCGGGTCTGTGTTGGGGTGACGGAACTGTAAAAACAATCACACCAAATTAATTGTCATGAAGCAGAAAATTGTGTTTGTTTATGGCAATCGTCCAAACCCCTCATTTCATGAGATTATTTCTTGTTTCACGGTTGAATAAATTTAATCAATTCTTGCATTAACATTAAGTTGAGCATAGTTGGCTTTAACACCCCTTACGCGTCTTTACTTATAGCCTGCATTCTCCAGCCATTCGCGGTGGCCAATTTAAGAAGGTATAGATAAAGGTATAGAGTGGATCGATGTTCAATACACCGGGCTCTATATAAACGTTCAAACACAATGGCACTATTGCAGAACTTATTACAAAGATACCTGATATACAGTATGTAAAGCTGACACGACCTCATGCTAACTAAAGTAGGCAGTGTGTATCGCAAGTCAATTAAACACCAGTTGTGCAGGAGGTCAAACCTTGTGACAGTTCATGTGAGAACTTTGTTTTCAAATGTAGTCTATGTACACAATTGACGACACGAATTTTGACTCTAATGTTGTTTCTACAATACAAACTGTCAGAGAAAGTATACAGCATATGACAAAGAAGTCCCATGTATCCGCTAACCTAACCATATATACTAGCCATGAACCCAATGTGAACCAACACCAAACATAACCCTCAAATAACATCATACCTACATGTACATAACGATGTTGATTAATTTAAACCAAACAATTAGATTTATGTTCTGGATAAACTACCAGAAACTAGTTTAATAATATATCTGAATCTACTGTTGTTATGGTTTGTTACAGACATCTTGAGAACGTAGTGACCATGCACATGGTATAGATTGATTGCTTGTGTTTAACGCGGTGCTTGAGAGTATTTCACTGATACTACGGCGGTGTATTCCAACAATAATTGACACTAGCATAATGAACCAAGGAATACAACAAGAGAATGATAGCTACAAGTTGTCTGCTCCAGATGAAAGTTTCATATTAACCAGTAGGGCCTTCATAACATGAATACATGAAGATTACCGTTGGAGGGAACTTTTTTCTGTCTTCATTTATTCAATATACTAAGATTACCAGAACCTGTATATATATAATGCAATTCCATTAAAACCACGGATAGAAAGCTCGTCTAAATGTAGTCTGAAAACTACGCTGTGCTAATACATCAATGGTGGATCGGGTTTCTAGGAGAATTGTTAACTATTTTAAGACGGCTTAGACTTTATCGTTAAATTATTATATCTAAAATACATTGAACAATCTTAATCTTATTGTGTTCTTGTCTAGCCATGCACATTTTTATTTGTACATGTAGCTGGAATAATCATTATATAATACATACCCATATCCCGTCCCTATCTATAGATGGTGCGAATTGTCTTCCCCGGGGCATTCTCGTCTTTTGGTGGATATGGTAAGAGCGTTTCTCCTCTGTGGTCCGTAATCTCACGTCTCACTGTACTATGGACAACAAATTCGGCGGAGACCTCTCACGTGATCTCCTAATCAGAAAGACGGCACCCTCTCTACCTGTAATAAACAAAATACAATCTGACATTCACCGATCGCCTGGATCGTTGGCAACCAGTGCGGGGTGTTTATGTCACGGTCTGATCGTATACACACATGCCCAGGTTATTACCTCACCCAGAGCGTCTACCATTTAATAGTTAATACCGTATAATACAGGAACAGGCGAAATAAATCCTATTAAAAGTCCCTTGGCTTAACCGTTTAGTATTAACTGGGTAAGATTTATCTTCGACTCGTATAATATGAAGTGCTTAGTTGACGCAATATACCTTATTAATGCCTGGTTTTCTCACCCACACTGCTTACCCTAGCTTATTTATAGGACTATTGTCTGCAAAATGCAGTGTAAATATGACAAGGTTAAGATAACCTGGAGATTGATAGGCCTTCACACTCAACTTGACGCAAGTGAAAGTCTAAAGTTAGTCAATTCCAGTATTTTACTATGTATTGAATCCAAAGCTTACAAACATGTCCAGACGGCTATGGAGACACTCATAAAGATCATACACGAAAATAAATAAATAAATATGTTGATGCAATTTTATCTATATTTTTGTTGGATTTGTTTGACATAGATAATATCTAACAGATGGTTGTATCATATTTTACAATAGCATTAAGACATTTTAATAATTATCTCCGCGTGTTCAGTAAAAAATATTCTGCTCCGATAAAAGGC
>JAVFBW010148630.1:0-12406 GCA_034783835.1 Mopalia ciliata
TTAGAGGAAACACAGCATTTATTTAGGCCTTAAATCACTTAGTCATTGCATGGTAAATTCGAACGTTTAGATATTTGATAGATGCCTAAATTAATCCTTGAGCATGTACATAATCCCATTGCCAATCAATTGCTCCTATTGTGCAAAAATAGTCTATGAATTGTTCCCTCACCAAAAATGCATCAGTTCTATTTCTATTCCCTCCCTGCTGGACAAATGAGCTGCTGGTGCTTCGAGCTGCAGTAGGCCCACAGTTAGAGGCAGAACAATCGTACATGTAACTTTTGTCACATACAGAACGCAAATAATTGTGTAGAGGAACAGCTGCCAAAATAATTTTAACCCCGGTTTCAGTCTCTACTGTCAGGGGATGCTGGAAGACCCCAAATCTTTTCGTCAAAATTCCAAAGGCATTTTCCGAAATTCTCCTAGCCCTGGAGAGCCTATAATTAAAAACCTGATTATTTCCTGATACATTCCTGAATGGATATGGTTTAAGTAGGTATGTTTTTAGCAGGAATGCTTCATCCCCTACAATTACATAAGGCATTGGCTCTGATTGGTCATATAGTGGAGAAGGCGGAGGAATATTTAGTTTGTTGTTCTCAAGGGCTTGGGAAAGATTGGAGTTTGCCCATACTCCAGCATCAATAGCTCTACCATTAGCTCCCACCTCTACATAAATGAATTTGTAGTTTGAATCAACTAGAGCAAGTAAAATTAAACTGAAGAAATTTTTATAGTTGAAATATGTTGATCCTGAGTTAGAAGGAGCATGGATAGCAATATGTTTGCCATCCAATGCTCCAATACAGTTTGGGAATTGCCACCTCTCCTCGAACCCAGCACTCACACTCTTCCACTCTTCTTCTGTTGTAGGAACCTAAAAAGTAATAACAAAAACAATTATGATGATAATAATGGTTTTTTTATGCTTATTTAAATACGATTGTATTTTTGCAGCCAATTGATGTGGATAGAGACGCCGGTGTGGCAGAAGGGACACAGGAGGTTAAGAGTCTAATATTTGAGGAATGCTTAATTACTCAGAGTAATTCTTTGGAAGAAGTAAATGTTGCCAGTACACCCAGTAACAAAAAACAGTAACAGAAAAGACACTGGCATTCAGAATCAGTTGATTCAAACCTTCAAATCAATAGGGCAAAGGCGGGTGGAAAGGGATGGGGACAATTTGTATTTATTTGGAAAATATGTTGCCAGTGAAATTGAAAAGGTGAAAGATGTCCGTAAACAACAAGAGCTTAAGATAAAAATACAACAATTAATTTTTGATTTTCAATTTGATAATTAATCAGGGCTTTTTTTATCACACAGATTAATTATCATTTTTTTTTTAAACCTACATTTCATAAAGATCAATTTTTTTTTCACAGATCAACTACAGTTCCCAGTTTGGACAAGTGTTTATTCAAAACATAACCTGTATATAGTCTCATTTATCAGTCTGATTATAAAATAGTATCTATATAACTGTGAGCCCTGTGACAGAGCAGGTGGGCCATGGCTCTGCAGAATACTCCCTCGGCTTCCTCGGTCGATCTTAAGAGGCGAGAAAAGAGGCTGCTTTCTGTTGCCCTTGTGTTCACAGAGCTAAAGGGTAATGGGAAGCAGATTTGTTTGTGATGTCCTGTATTTGTGTGATCGTCATATCAGTGAAATACCCTTGAGTACGATGTTAAACACCAATCAAACAAACAAACAAAATATAGCTGTGATATATAATAACTCATGGTGTCTATCAATATTATAATTAAAGTTAAAAACAAAATCCCTGTTTAGACCAGTGCTTATTCCCAGTATAACATGTATATACTCTCATTTATCATTGTGATTATAAAATAGAATCTATATAACTGTGATATATAATAATTCATTATATCTATCAATATCATAATTAAAGTTAAAAACAAAATCTCTGTTTAGACCAGTGCTTATTCCCAGTATAATGTGTATATACTCTTATTTATCAGTGTGATTATTAAAATAGTATCTATATAACTGTGATATATAATAACTCATCATATCTATCAATATCATAATTAAAGTTAAAAACAAAATCCCTGTTTAGACCAGTGCTTATTCCCAGTATAACGTGTATATACTCTCATTTATCAGTGTGATTATTAAAATAGTATCTATATAACTGTGATATATAATAACTCATCATATCTATCAATATTATATTTCAAGTTAAAAACAAAATCCCTGTTTAGACCACTGCTTATTCCCAGTATAACGTGTATATACTCTTATTTATCAGTCTTAATCATAAAATTAGAATTTACACTTCCAGTCAGTGTGTTTGTATAATAACATGTGATACTTATCAATAGTATGTTTCAATATAAACAGACAGAATAATATTATAAATATTAATTATACGAAATATGTTTAAGTTTGTTAATTTTGTTTATTTAGAATTTAGATTGACATTTTTACGTATTATTATCAGAGATATATCAATAATATCATTACTGTTATCAAATCTGTAATTTATTATGTATTTATTACAAGTTTTACAACACCAACTGTTATATAATTGGGATATTGTTATTTGTTAAATTGATAAAATACATAATCAGCATTGAATGTTATTTTGTTGGAGTTATATTTTCTACTTTTGCTGTACTTTTTCTGCAAATTTTAAATGTTTTGGCGGTAGATCAGCCTCGAAGTGTTAAAAACAATGTAGGCATCTAGAAGTACTAGAATATAGACAAAAATCGATTAAAAAATCCAGCCAAATACTCCTACTATTAACAATCAGGCATTTCAAGACGTGTATTGTGTTACTGTGTATGAACCCCACCTTCACTACTCATCAAATTGCAACAATGTGTCAATTACCTTCAAGTATTCATCACCTAAAGAATGGTATATTGCCTGGCATACATCCGGAACAAATCCAAAAATTGTGTTTTTGGGAATCCGGTAAAGGTGCTCTAAAGATTGGTAACTGTCACCTAATTATAAAATGAAACAGATTTATTGGTATAAACATAATCAAGCTACAGCATAGCATGAGAGGTGGCCAGTGTAAACGGTTGCTCGTGCAGAGGATACAATAAAGATATTACCGTAAAATTGGTGGGCTGTAAAGTAGATAGAGGATCTTAAATGAGTGATCTGGAGATAGTAAATTTATTTATAGTAAATTTATATAACAAGGGTAGTAATTTTCATTTATTCCGAACCTTTGGTAAGGAATGAATAAAAATTACTACCTGATAAATTAGATATCCGGGCCAAGAATTAATTATTTATTAATTTAGAATTATATAACTAAATAAAATAGAATAATTAAAAAATTAATTTAAAAAATAAAAACACACCTGTAGGTAGGTATCTTAATGTGATAGCCAATTTTTCTCCTGGACTTATGGCTGATCTCATAGGCGTGTCTTGTTTTGTTATAGCTGGAGACACACGGTCTAACAAGTGCGTGAAACTTTCCTGGCTCATTCGTATGAAGTTTGAAAACGCCTTTGTGTCTTCCAGCTCTTACTCTTTCATAAGGGCATTATATGCTCCTAAATTCGCACGTCTCTGTAACCAGGGCCGGACCAAACACGATCGCTGTTTTCTGACTTTGACTGTTTCGGTGGACATGGCCGCGATAGTTACGATTTCAAGGATGTCGTCGTCCTCACTGTCATATATGTACACCATTTTACGCTACAGAATACACTGACATCAGAATTGCATGCAATTCGTTGTAGTGTGAACGCCGGGTTGTTTGCAACTGAATTGCATACAATTTGTTGCATGCAACTCATTTGTACAACTAATTGCATCGTGTGAACGGGCCTTAAGCCATGGCTGTGGGCCCATAGTTCATGAGATATTTATCAACAGAATCAAACATTAATGCCAAACAAACAGTTAAAGAACAGAACAGACACTAGACTTACGACCTGAAAAAGTCTCTGAACAAACAGTTGAGATCTGCTGTAACCGTTAAC
Organism: Mopalia ciliata; assembly: GCA_034783835.1. NCBI lineage: Eukaryota > Metazoa > Mollusca > Polyplacophora > Chitonida > Mopaliidae > Mopalia > Mopalia ciliata. Next base: position 3,984 of record JAVFBW010148630.1, read on the forward strand.
GCCATCTTGCTCGATGATGCAACTTCCGGTTGAAAACATGGCTAATATTTTGAGTTGTCAGTTAGCTACAAGGTTGGTATAAATTAAGCCTTTTGCGAAAGTATTTTCTATGGTTCATGAATTGTCAATGCAATCAGATAGTTGTACCCACTAGCTCAAACAGTCAATTACGGGAAATGATCACCACAACGGCTGTATGCAGTGAAAATCCTGACTCAGTGTGAAACTCCCGAGACGGAATTCTCAACTTTGATGATAATCGTTTCTCATTTCGCTGAAAATCATTCACAATGTTCTCTGTTATATAGACTTTGTCTATGCCAAAAATTAGGCAGATGAGCGAATTAGAACTTTTTTTTACGAAGTTTTTTATGAAGTGCATACTGTTGTTGCATACTCTTAACGCAGTAAAAATGTAAGATATGATTTTTTTTTTATTTAACAAAAAGCGTGTGTTGAGCTACAACATTCTCAAACAGTTAGTTTGACCAAAATGATCCCAGAAAATTGTGACTGGATCAGGCCCTGGCAGGTGATACTGCAGTTTTTGCAAATTCTTTACTGGCTCACGTGCTTGAGCATAACACTTTAAATCACTTTAAAGAACCAATGCCAAGTGTGGTTGTTGGTGATGACGCCTTTCCACTTAAACCTTACATTCTAAAACCTTTTTCGTTGAAAAAATTATCACCGGACAAACAAATTTTCAACTACAGGCTATCACGTGCCAGAAGAGTCTCTAAAAATGCCTTTGGCCTATTAGTAAACAAATTTTGCCGTGTGTTTTCAAACATTCCCTACAAGTTACACCAGATGTAGCTGTTAAGATAGCACTTGCTGCTGTTGCACTGCACAATTTTTTATACACCAAGAAAGATAGTGCCTATGTTTTTCATGATAACATAAATACTGACAATGATTGTCAGTCAGGTTTCCCAGGACTAGTGTCTCAGGCTGGTAACCCTCATGCGGATTCAGCCATTCAAGTGCATGAAGAATTTACTGAGTTTTTTTATGACCAATGCTCAGGTTCCATGGCAATGGGACATGGTAGTGTAAAGCCAAAGGTTAAAGTAAACAACATATAAATGTACATTTAAATATAAAACTTTTCCCCTGGCTAGTCCCATCTCATGCAATGCTGTCTTTAATTAGCCTAACCCTGGAGGAAGATTGACTTTATCACATTATAAAAACACATCACATTTTATGGTTGTATTCAATGATGTCAAATATTGTTGCCATCTCACAAATGAAATACCCTTAAGCAAAGCATAAAACACACAATCAATCAATCAATCAATGTCAAACTATTTTAATTCTGCTGGACAGACAATCTTCAGTGTACTTTAAATTGAGGGGTATTAACATATTTATCTGTAACCCTCAAGAATACAGAAAAGAGTAAACTTATATAATATAATGTAAACAGAAACAACAAACCTACCTCCATTTCACAGTCATCCAATGGCTGAAAAGAGGGGGCTGGTGTTGTGGCTGTCTCACTTTCTGAGCATCTTGTCATCTGAATTAGAAATATAGTTTGCAATAAAGAAGTCTTCCTCTATTTTAAATTAACAGAAGCTTGGTTTGGAGTTTGATCATTTTCTAAAACAAATATTATAGTAATGCAAACAATTTTCATATAATATTAGTTTTAGTTTTGTCAATTACTGTAATATTAGGTCATATATATTCCTACCAAGTTAACAATTTTTATATCCTGCTGTTATTTTACTTACTTATATTTTATGACTTATGACAATAACAAAATATATGTATATGTTATTCAATGTACATGTGCAATTGAGATATGTGATTATTTACGCTATTGGCATTCTGTAATATTTTGACAATTCGTGTGATTTAACAAATTTATGTGATTACTTTTAGTTATTTACTTCACACCAAAATCTTAATTTTCCTTTGAAATGCTTGCTTACTAAGTTGGTCGGTGACACCCTCTGTTGGACATGAGGCATGAGGTCAAAGGATCAAGCATTTTTAAGAACTCCCAGCTCGATCTATAAATTTCCCCTGTCCCTGAGCCACTCTTTTCTGAGGCTGTTGCCTTTCTTTTTTCCCTGCCATAATAAGTCCTGAGACTGGCTATTTTGCTCAATACTTGTTCAACTGAAAAAAAACCCAAATACATTTTACTTAAGTACAGGTAATGTTAAAAAAAATAGATAATCACTTAACATATGTACTAAAGCTACATGTTACATGTTAGAGTATTCTTATACAATGAAAATATATAATTGGAATGCCATACCATTAATTATTATAAATGTATAATAATAATTAATGTATAACAATAATGTATATAATTTGTGGTTTATTTATGAAATGGAACTTAATTTGATGACACCACACTTTGTCTTGTGTTTTTTTTATTATTCACTGTCTTTTATTGTTGATTTGACTTTTGGTGTTGTTTTGATTTTTGGGAAAGTGGGGTTTGGTCTAATATTTTTAGGACCACTTAATGCTGTAAATATCTTCATCTGGTTGATCCTAAATTAAACTTGTGTAAAAAATTGTTTTAAGAATAGTAAAAAACTAAACATGTTTAAACACCAACATAGCATGATTAGCCTACTCAGTAGATAAATAAAAGTAAAACATGGTTAAAGTATTAAATAATAATGATTATGGCAAACAGTCTATCATTCATTCAAATGGGCTAAATTTGGAAAGATGCGAAATCTTACATCGCCCCACAGACAATCCTTATCCCTCAAGTTATTTTATCAAAATGTCTATACACTGAATGGCCCGCTTAAGATCAATGTCTGTCAAAATGCACTTTCGCAAACTAACGAAATTTGGACACTCCCTAATACTTCGTGGCTATTTTGGATCAAATTAGTTTACAAGCAGAGTGCCACTGTGGAATCTATTTACATCACTGCACATTGCGAGTGTTGCATAGGTATATAGACGGATGAGACATTACAGCATTCAGAAATACATTTCGTTTTAATTTGGTCGAACGTAATTTGGGAACGTTTAATTTGAGCAGAGCGTTGACTTGAGTTTGTGAGATTGGTGTGATTACGAGCCCTGTGCACACAACAGTATTATCCTTAATTTAAATTAAACAGTGTCGATAGTTATAAAAAAAAAAGTTGAGGATTATGAGCTGTATCAGTTCTTATTGGCGAGCAAACATAAAACAATTGCAACCACATAGGTTTTGACAGCTGCCAAAAAAAATTAATGTGGGTCAGAGCTGTCAAACACATGTGAAGCCTACCTGTCATCTCTCGACCACTGGTACTCATTTGTTCTGAAACCATTTTCAGTGCTGCGGTCCTATATTCCCTCTTCGAATAAAGCTCATGTTGGAGGTTCCAGAGGCTCTCTTGTGCTATATAATAATTAATAAAGCGCTCTGTTTCTTCCGTGTTTAGACTGGACGACATTGTTCGCAAAACTAGCGCAGACGACACGAAGGGACACGCCCCTAAATAATTAGCAGCGTTTTGATTGGTCGAGGCCATACGACTTGTAGTATGAAATAGGACAGGCTCTATATCTTTCGACTCGCTAACAACTAGTTGAATTCGACTTGAGTTGCATGCGATTTTAGTGTTCTCACGGTTCTACACAGTTGAATGCTACAAATCGTTACTACAAATCGCACCGTGAGAACGGGCCTTTAGGAAGCGAACATGCTAAACACTTATCCACTGCCGCGGACATGGACAAATAAGATGTACATGTGCAGTTTTAGGCGAAAGAAATATCACTATCGGTAATATTTGTTTGTTTGGGGTTTAACCACCTCCGCAATAGCTGGAGTTAAAAAAATCGTGTTACTCATGTAGACGTCCTAAGTTCGACAGTCGGATTCGAACCCGTGAGCATCGAAGTAGAATTACTAACCCACGGACCAGCTATGAATCCATAATTGGAAGGGTACTTACTATGAGGAGAGTATCTAAACTTCAAACAATATAGTCTCATGTGTAGGAAATTAACTAAATAACGCCCATTTTTCTCGATTCTATAACTGCAACTCTAATTTCAAACTATGCATTGTCCCGAAAGACATGTCAATACTCGCTGGTATTATTCATTTAGTTTAAAATACATTTACGGCGCTTTTTGTTGTCGTTTCTCCAAATAATGGCAAAAATAAGAACACAATCATAAATAGAAATAGTCTTTCAAGATTCAGAAACGAAGAGCCTATCTTAAATATTTGTAAATGTAGATCCACATACATGAAAAAAACAATCAATAAATGTTCCAAGCGAAATCCAGTTAACAGTAATATATGGAAGTGCTAAGGAACTCTTTTTCTACAAAAAAGAAAGAATTTTAAGTCCACCCTACACCAGCGGACATTTATTATTCCAATCCAATCCCTCTTCATCGTAATCCACCGTGATATTTTCTCCTTACAACTTTCAGAACTCGTTTGGTCTCATTTGATTAAAACCGGAAGTAGGCTTGCCTCCATGCTTTACGTACAACCCGCTTGATCATAAACCTAGTACCATTTTGAATGTGTAAATGTAGTTATATTCGCTAAAACGGCGTAAATTGTGCGGTCGTAACAAGACACATTACAGCTGTATGAATACACCGTAAATATGTTTTGATGTCATTCAGCTGTAGATCAGGCCAATTTTCTTTATAAAGATAACAGTCACTCAAACAAACAAATTATAAAGATACTAACATGTTGAATCATTTTTGAATGATTAAAATTGCTCAATTTTATCTTAACTTAGGTTACACAATTTCAAATTTATATACACATGGGGCTTTTTGAAAAAGTAGGGCTTTTTGAAAAAGTAGGACCTTCGTCACTTCCTGGTAAAACAGTTATGGTGCGGGTTTATCCCAAAGTTCCCAGTCTACATTAAAACGCTAGATGGATACAAAATGATTCGGTCAATCATTGAATTCTCCTTAACTTTTCATTCGCAAATGAAGAATAGGGTTGGAATATTTGATAACGGTTATGGGGTGGCTGGACTTTACATAAACATCCGTACTAGTTGTGAGAAAAGTGTCACTCTTTCCTAAAAAGGCCTATGGGATATTGACGAAGCTCTGTGAAAACTGAATGAAGTCTTCATGGTATCATGGCTAGTCCTCTAAAGATCCCCGGGCTAAATGACGTCCATTGGTGAGAATGTATTGCCGGCATTTGACCTTTTCATACTGACCTTGTTTGACCTTGATACATCGTCCGTTCTTGTCTCTGATTGGCTCTGCCTTTGCTATGTCAAACTTGACCAGTAGTTTGGGACTTGCGTCTCGCCAGGCCTAGAGTGACATTAAGTTAATAACAATTTTACCAATCCACAGATACGTCATTACAAGTGCAAAAACTATGAATTTTGTGCACGATACGCTTTTTTTCGCACAGTCTCGCGTTACTTGTAATATACAAGCAGCCAACCAACATGTTATCTTTAACGTCACGTGATACCTACCTAGAATGAATGATAATAAAGCCAATGGTGCGCATTGATGACAACTACCGTTTCGCTATGTTCATTTTGATTCGTGTTTGGCGCCATTAAAGGGATTACGCAATATGCGTAAATCCGTTTTCTATTGCACTGAATTCCACGAGTATGAGGCATATTTTATTCCCAATGATATTGAGAGCATCAGTACCCGATTTAACCTTGTAACTCAGTATTGAGAGGTCACATCATATCTTACATGACGGACTGACCCACAGAAGCTGTATTAAAAGTATGGTGACGCTGGAAGTTTGAACGACCGACGGACATACAGACAAACGGACCGAGGGTTGGACAGACACATCGATCGACTCGGACTGACGGACCTAGCTAACAAATTCCAGTTCCTGTTTGATCAAATGCTGCTTATCGTCAGAAAGATTCATGCTCACCATATAAGGCGAATAGCGACCCAGAGCTCCTGTACGATTGTGAGCGTTAAGGAATCCAGCCGGCCCTTCCGTGGCGCCAAAAAACTCATAGATGTGTGGAATTTTGAAACGTGTCTGGAAATCTTCCCAAATGTCCTTCCTCAAGCCATTGCCGTAGGCGAATCGGATAGAGTGCTGACCGTCACGAGAATCCTGCAATACGAAAAAGGGAATACAGTTTCATTATAAGGTTATACGGAGACAATTTTCTCTTTACAAGGGCTAGAAATCGTGCGAAACCTATCCAGCTGTACACTTGCAAAGAACTGAATCAAAATGGTCAAACATAAAATTAAATAACTTCAATCTAATTGAAATCAGATCTATGGTGGCCGAGGGCTGCCAATTTATTTTTGTATTAAATGCAATAGAGAAATGAATAAAAAACATTTTGTTTAATTCTTTTCATTGAAATATATTTTTTTAAAGGTATTTTTAAAAAAACAATTAAAAAAAACGGGAAAGAGAAAGTCAGTAAAAACCAAAATCGAAAAAAAAAAACAACATTTAAAAAACAAAAACAAAACAAATTCATTACAAAATAAATCGCTACCAATTCATCCATAAAGCAAAAGCAAAACCTAAAAAAAAAATCCAAGAACAAAACAATAGTTTATAAAGACGAAACAAAATGAAATTATTTTGCACAGGCAAAACAAAACAAAACAAAACAAACGTTTTGGCCGAGAGCTGCCAATTACCCAGAATGCAGTTTCCAGCACACTAAAACACGAAGCCTTTAAAGGTAATTGATCTTGGTCGGGAATTCCATTTTCCGGTGCATACATCTCCAATTCGGAATCATCAACAAATAATTAACTCTTTTAAATAAGGTTTAAAGAGATAAACATCATAAAACGTGTCTATTTTCCTAGTTCCATGCCCAGGAGCCCCCCTAACGCTGGATTTAACTAGGCAATAGATTCAGCCTGGGATAAAGACCGTACATTTGTACTATATCACAGCATCCGTCCATGTAAAGCACTGACTTATTTAAATACTATGTTGTATATATTTAAAGGGGGGAGGGGGGGGGGTCATTAATGTTTTAACTTTTATGTCCCACGGAATACATTTGAAGACTCTGGGGTAAAGCAGTGGAGAAAAGTTATAAAACTTTCCTACGAGTCGAAGGCGCGGGCGGTTGCACACAGCCGTTGCCGTTTTACTTCGATCAATGCCCTGAGTACTCCCCGTCTGGGTTGAAAATCTAGACGGTACTTGATGGTGACAAAATGTTTGTTTGTTTGTTTGTTTGATTGATTGGTGTTTAACGTCGTACTCAAGGATATTTTAGCTCTGCGAACACCAGGGCAACAGAAAGCAACCTCTTTTCTCGCCTCTTACGATCGATCGAGGAAGCCGAAGGAGTATTCTGCAGGGCCATGGCCCACCCGCTCCCTCACGGGGCGTTTAATTATGTACTAAAGGGTTTTTAAATTAACTGATAATGGATTATCCACTTTTCAATCTGCCGTAGTTTATAAATATGGTGAAAACTGAGAGGAAAACCAGCAATCAAGTAAATCAACGGAATCCAACCTCAAAATAACTGGCAACATACAACAAAACGGCACAACATATTGTGTAACAAAGACAAAAACTTAGATTTTATTTTGTCCTTTATTCGAAAGAGTAGCAGGAACATCCTGCTAATCATCTTTAATATATCGTACTGACCTTTTAATGGATGTTATTTTCGGTGACGGTGGATCTTTATTATCTTTGCCCTTGACTTGACCTTCATCAGTTTTAGGTTTAGACTCTTTGGTTCTCTCTAAGACGGTAGCTGGGTTGACAGAGGATATTTTCTGTAAGCCTCTGAGTAACAGCCAGCAGGACATCATGTGCAGATTCTGAAGGTGCTGTTGGATTCAATGAAAAGTTATTGTACAATTTGTCGAACACTTTTACACAATTTTAATTAAATTCACAGTAATTTATGTCAATTGATGCAATCAGAGAGGATATTTTCTGTAACAGACGAAGTATCTAACCATGGCTGGAAAAAGGCGGAAACATGGTGACCTCGTTCCCGGGAAGATCCCGAATATAGGCGGGAAGGTAGCTAGGCCAAAAAAAAAAAATCATCTGTAAAGGGACAAATACTTGTATATTGTTTGAGGAGACCACGCCTTCCCTACGTATGTTTTGCCCAATGCCTACATTATATTGACAATGAAGCGTTGTCCCGGGGGCAGAACTATATTATGTTTGAATTAACAAGCCACTCCCTATGTCGGTTTATACACTGAAGGAGTTCTTTAAGTATTATTAAACTAAACTGTGGCCCTATAAAGATTGATTGATTGATTGATTAGTGTTTTACGCCACATTCCCCTATAAAGAAAATTACCCTTGATTGGAAATTGACTTTTAATGACAGCTGTCATCCCAAGTCGATTTTGGCGGGAAAATGCGAATACTGTGGAATCGGCAATACACCAGACCTCAAAAAGCTTTTCTTTCATTGGCTAAAACTTGTTTGGTTGCAAATATC
>JAVFBW010148641.1:0-12405 GCA_034783835.1 Mopalia ciliata
GGGTTAACGAGGTTTTCTCCCGGTTTTCCACTGTAATAAGGCTGTGTGAAGTGGACAATCCGTCGTCATATTAGTGAACTATTCTTGAGTACGACGTTAAACACCAATCAAACAAACAATCTAACAGTCTTCTTTTATGATTTCCACTCTATGACTGACTTTAATTGACTTGTTATGACATCGATATAGGCTCACACACTATTAACATGTCCATGTCGGGTTATGGTATCATAAGCTAAACCAATGTAGATTATGAAACATTGACATATCACAGTTGATATCGTATCATCACAAGCTGTAACGATTTTGAAACCGTCACATGTCCATGTCACTTTGAGACCATATCATAAACTGTGTAGATTTTGTTCTATAATCATCACAAACTCTGTAGATTTGAAACATTCACATATCTAAGTGGAAACCATGTCACAAACTATGTAGATTTGAAACATTCACATATCTAAGTGGAATCCATGTCACAAACTATGTAGATTTGAAACATTCGCATATCTAAGTGGAATCCATATCACAAACTATGTAGATTTGAAACGTTCACATATGTAAGTGGAATCCATGTCACAAACTATGTAGATTTGAAACATTCACATATCTAAGTGGAATCCATGTCACACACTATGTAGATTTGAAACATTCACATATCTAAGTGGAATCCATATAACAAACTACGTAGATTTGAAACATTCACCTATCTAAGTGGAATCCATATCACAAACTATGTAGATTTGAAACATTCACATATCTAAGTGGAATCCATATCACAAACTATGTAGAGTTAAAACTTACACATATCTAACTGGAAACTATATCATGAACTATGTAGATTTGAAATATTCACAGATCTAGATTGAGATCATATCATCTTAAGTTATGGAGATTTTGAAACATTCACATATCCTTTTCAGGTCGGGATCATATCGTCACATGCTATGGAGGTTTTGAAACATTCACAAATCCATGTCACGTTGAGATCATATCAAAACGTTCATAGATTTGGAAAACATTCACAGCTATCCCTTATCACGTTCAACACTATGAAGATTTTTAGACATTAACATTAAGGTTGAGAAAATATCAGAAACAAACTATGGAGATTTAAACTAAACTTATCTCTGTCAGGCTGGTATCATATCAGTACAAACTATTTAGCTTTTTAAATATTTACGTATTTCTGTTTTAAAATATTGACATTTCTCTATTAGCCTGAAATCATATGAGCACAAACTACTTAAGTTTAGGAATATTTCACTGTAAATATCGTTCTGTGTATTTGTATAGTTTCTGATCGCACCGTTTAAAAATTTGATTACTTTAAAACGAATGTTATAATATAACATGGCACAGAAGTTCCACCATTCGTTTTACACACAATACCATTATTTAAAAAATAATACCATTTTCGTTAAGTTGACAAGGACGATATGTCGTATTTTGAAGAGTTTAACATAGCAAAGTATAGTAACAAACCGAAGAAAGATAATGAATTATTTTGACTCAACGTTCGTTTTACCGTCAATTCTTATAGGTTCTTATAACACATTGATTTAACAACAAATTAGGTGTCTTGGACTTGACTAATGCTTTTTATTCATCTCATTGCAAGCAATTGCATACAAAATCTTTGCTTATGGGGCAAAACGGAATAGCAGGTCCGTTTCGCCCGGATACTGGGGCAAAACGGCTTTTTCTTTTCTTTTTGGATTTTATGCCCTACATTAATTTCTATGATACTTAAATTCCTTAAACTCGCTCCAAGTAAATTTCTCTTCACCTTCTACCAGTTTAAATATGAAAGACGGATGCGGCCACTCGCATCTCGTAATGTCGTGTTTTGAATTTTACCTCAAAACGCGAGGGAAGAGATTACGAGATCGCGAGATAGTCATTGATTCTTGCAAGTTTAAGTATATTCTCGTGTCTCTTCCCTCAAGTAAGCAACTTCAAACGAGGCACGAGAACGCGAGATTGAGAGGCGAAGTGACGAGAATCTTATTCGAAATCTCGCTTCATATTCTCGTGTTCTCGCTTCGTATTCTCTCGATCTCGCTTCGTATTCTCGTGTTCTCGTGCCGCGTGTTCTTTGTAGCACGAGGGACGAGAACGCGAGGTTATATTAGAGATTGTGTTCTCGTGCCTCGCATCATTTACTCATTGCCGTGCGCATGACCGGACATTTTTAAAGTTTCAAAATGTGCATTTCTGTTAATCGTAAACCTACTATCGTTTGACATTCAGAGTGAGTATACACAGGTAGATGGTATGTAAATTAAATTTTTGACTGTATATTATCACGGCTGCTAACATTGTTCTACCCCTTTCCGTCTTGTTATTAAATTGGACAATGGGTCCGGCACCTTAGTGACTTAAACTGGTATTGAAACAACAACAACCATTGTTTATAGTTGTGTTTTCCAAGCACAACTGTGACGATCAATGAATCACTGATACAATGGTTTATTAAAGACACTGGTGAGCTTCTGCTTTCAGTGTGTAGCAAACTGCTCTTATTTGATCTGTTGCATTAAGTAAACAAGGAATGCGTAATGAATAGTATTGTCGTGCAGAGTCCAACACCTAGTTCATGCATATAGGTGGTAGCACGACACTAGAGACACGAGAACGCGAGAATTAGGTGAATGTCACGTTCTCGTGCTTCGTACTTCGTGTTAGGTACACTAGCTAGCACGACACTAGAGATTACGAGAACGCGAGAATCAAGTCAATGTCGCGTTCTCGTGCCTCGTACTTCGTGTTTGATAGCACGACAGTAGAGATTACGAGAACGCGAGAATCAAGTCAATGTCGTGTTATCCTGTCTTTCAATTTGTGTTTTTAAAGTGGACCAGCTATCACGAGAATAGGTCTATGATGATTACAAGAATACCAGAATCAACCAAATATCGCTTCCCCGAGCCTCTGATATTAAAGCCCTGAAAACTGGAGCTCGACTTTGTACAGCCCGAAATATTTTAGGCTATATATTTTTGTAATGTCAAATCAGTCAACCTTTTATGGTTCCTTTTAAAATTAAAGTCGGCTTTCAGTTTACTTGACAACAACATATGTATTGTAATCTCACAGGATTAAACCATTGCTATTGCAACAACAGTAACAAATTAGTTTGTGTATTCGGGCAAATCTACTGTCTTCTGTTGAAAGGCTAGGGCTACCGAGTGCAAGGTGGACTCGTACTCCGTGGTAATGTCCTATGACTGTCAGTGTGGTAATGACGTATAACCTAGATTTAACATAGTCAGTCGGTACATTGTGACCTCATTGAAAGAGTTGATGTCAACGTGCTAGTATAAACTTAACCATCAAGACATATATTCAAATACTAAAAGAGGACCATAGCTTGATTAAGGTAATCAAAGTTTGATCATCTCTTAATTTTAAAAAGATAATAAATGGAATCTAGATGTGAGCATCCCTTGGCTAACTTTTGAATAAGGATGTGCAATTTACACTTCTTCTAACAGTTTAGTCGAAATGCAGCCATTCCATGAGTGCATGTGTTTACAGCTAAGGATAAAAATGTATTTGTTCTGCTATGAACAATGAAGAGAAGAGAGTACCGGTAGTAAATGGTTTAGACCCGCGCCTTAACAAGTAACAAAGGAATATAAAAGAATAAATATGCGTACAAAGTGAATACAAACAGTACGTCTGTACAGTTAAAAAAAACCATATAGCATCACTCATGACTAATACAAATTCCGCTTCTCGATATGTATGGGCGGCCAATGGGATCCAAACTAATTTTCAAACGTAACGTGTATAATGTAAAGAACAACCTAACTTAGAACGAATAACACAGAATGTACAATGATAAAAACAATTTTTAAAATTAAACAAAAAACGTCCAACGATAAACCTAAAACGTAAGATGTAAACGAAACAAGCCAACTTTAAAAGGAAAAGCGAAGACCGTACAACGATAATATAAAACGAGCAATCTTATTTTGACCATAGGTCAGAATACTCGAAATTTGTTGTTAATTTATAAATAGCTGAATATATCTGCCGATATTAAGGCATAACATTTGTCAATCATAAACGAATTCTTCCATGGTCAATGTCGGCTAACTCATGGGGCAGTTTATGTTTCTTACATGTCCGCATCAGTGGAGGAACATCATTTTTCTAATGCAACAAAACATTTCATTCACATTTTGCTTTTATTATTAGAGTACTTTTGTATGCATATGTAAGTCAAAATAACCTGAAGCACAGCATTAAACATCAGTTTATCAATCTATCGATCGATCGAATCAAAAATGTATATTAATCCATTCATATAAATAGCTTTACTGCAACCCATCTCCAGCTATATGTACATACACTGTTAGAACACATGCTGTAAATTTACAGCAAAAGTTGCCGGTAAAAATTATGCCTGGAAATATTGCTGTAAAATTACAGAATTGTTTGTCCAGTTATTTTACAGTTGCTATTTTCATGAAAAGCTGTAAATTAACACCATAAACACCAGTTACTGTACAATGTGCAGTGCTATTATTAAGATCATCTAAACAGTTAACAGTTTCGTTCACATCATCTACACAGGCATGGCCGTTTTATCACTTCTACCTGTGTTCAACATATGTTGAATTCTTTCCCACATATGTGAAATTATTTTCAAATAAAGTCATTTATTTTACATATAATTTCACTGACTTCTCCCTGTCAGTCTCTATTAATTTAGCGTCAATGAATTTGCTCAAGAAGTACAATCTGATCACGACATCTATACTCGCATTTCGCAAAGCATTTGTTATTTTCTAGCTAAGAATAAATCATGGAAACTACATTTGTTTTATAGGCCTACAATTGCAACTGATTCTGTAGAGAGCATTCCTACGTTAGCACAATGGATAGGGCTAATTCATCGTCCTAGCCCTACGTCTCGCCTATCTCAACCCTTGGTGAAGGATGGAAATTGATCTGCAGCTATCACTGGCCTCTCAAAACTTATATCTGAAATTTCTCAGATTTATGGGGGATACAAAAATCACAATAATCTAAATCTTTTTTCTTTCCTGACGTTTAAATGAAGTTTTATTTGAGTTTTTCGTACGAATGACACGTATAAGTTATCTCCCTTTGCAATGATAGTCATTGTTTACAGTTTATCTTAAAAAAAATCAAAGACAAATTAAATATATGTTTTTAGAGGCCGGCAATAGCGGCAAATAAATTTGTTAACTCAACTTTATTCAATTTTCAGATTCGCCACCCCTGAATGAACAGTCATAATCTGTCATGTTTGTTTCCAATCTGTACGATTTGACAGCGCATATTAATACCAAATAAGTGGGTGTGATGTAGCAATATTTGCGACGGTTAATCCTAAGTTTTACGGTCCCAAAATAAACCTAACATCCAATCAGATTGCAGATACAAACTAAATTGGATTAGAATAATTGTTTAAACGCAATGAAATATCACTGCTATGCGTTAAATAAATCTTGGTATGCAACATATACATACATAATAAAATAGGATATCCATTCTGTATCCAAGGATAAATCGAAACATATAACAATACATTGTCACTATATTTTATTGAACTTCATGCGCACAGGCCTATAGGCTATGTTATCCATAACGCTTTTAATGTGCAATTAATGTAGGATGTTCCATTAATGTTGATCAAATAATAATTGAAACAAAAATACACTTTTCATTCCTATAAACTTATGTGACACTCTGTAAGTTTTTCCTTAAGATGTTAAACACTCAAAAACTGTTAACTTCAAATTGCAAAAACCAACCTTATGTGTTTTACAGATGGATGAGATTTTAGCGGCACTAGAGATGGAGAAACTTGTAGGAGATTTCACTGAAAATGAGGTAAAAATTCTGCTATGTATTGTAAATGAATAGTAAAAGAATAATAACCACAAAACAAGGTTTAAATATGTGTCTCATGGCCATGAAGCTGCTAATTGCATTAATATATAGTAACAATTTATTAAATTGTTTACTTGTAGGTTGCGCCGTCGGAAGTACTGCACGTCACGGATGAAGAATTTTGTAAACTCGGGGTAGACACAATTGGGAAACGGGCCAAATTGAGGAACAGGTGTAGGGTGTTCCTTACAGGTGGGCTACTAAGATTAACCTGCGATTTCAAACTAATCCTCATATATGCTTTTAAAAAGAATATTAGCAATATATCTTAATGTTTTACTTCAGGAGAATGAATTGCTGTGTACTGCCAATCGATTTTTCCCAAATCACAAGTAAACACAAAAGCATTTCTTTTAAACCAACTCATTGGCTATACTCAAAAATGACTTATGAAATTCAATTCAATGGTGCCCATTTTTAGAGGCATATTACAGAACAAACTATAACGTCAATAAGTTAACTTGATGGGATCACTGCGTAGTGAGATGTCACGTATACTCAGCGCTGGTCCATTTATGAATTATAAGATCATGTATGTTATTACACAGAAACACAACCAAAGTTTCTGTCTTGGGAGCAGTGGGTACAAATTTTACCCTATAATTATTCCTGTTTAACTACATGTAGCGGATCTCGTGGCATACTAATCCTGGTTGATTCCTCAACATTTGGTCATTTCTAGTTTAAAGTGACCCTTGATACTGGGCTGTCAAATAAGGTTAAAAGGGAATGCTTGATTTTGATCAGAGTCGAGTGAGGATATTGGAAAACAATAGACAATGGCAATAATAATTTTTCGAATATACACGTGTCACCGTAATATCCGGTTGAGATTATAAAGATTACCCGTTATGCCTCTTTCACAAAACGTCGTACCATAAATAAATAAATATCGGGGGATAAAATTGCGCCAAAGTAAACTATAGCGTAAAAGTATCGTAGTTTATATTTCTTTTTTCATTATTTCTTTTTTCATCCGATGTTGGATCACAGGATTATTGTGGGAAGAAAACTAGGTAGTTAATTAATTCAGAAAACCCACGACCCTCCACTGGTTGCTGGCAATTCAGATACGGTTCGCGGGGATCGAAACTGCGACCCCAGAGGTGAGGGGGATATGCTTACATTCAGTAGAGCGTACACTCTAGCACACTCCGCCACGGAGGCCCCCGATATTTAGTTGTCGTACCATTTTTTGCTACTACAAGAAAGTTTTAAACTTCGATTCCACATACCTCTGTTAGTATTATCGCGTAAGTTGTTGTTCAGACAAAAAGTTTGTCTTCTGCTTATTTTCAGTTGTTTATGAAGACTATAATATAAAACTATAAGACTAATATGAAAACTCTGGAACTCCTATATATATATATATATACTATACACTATATACTAACTCCTGTGTGTTCCATGTAAGTAGATCTCTGCGGCTTCTTTGGTATACATTTTGAAAATGAATGACTTTTATTTCAATTTTTTGTTTCATCATGCATGACCTAATACATAGCAACATGGTATTGTGTTTCTTGTATCATGAAAATATCATTTTATTGAGTTGTGTAACTTTGCCGTATTTAGCCAAATTGTTTGAGGTGAAATGAACTGGCAAATGTCGTGATTTTGCGAGACTTTGTTTTATCCTGAAGTTGGTTTATAAAATACCTTTACCTTTTTTTGACAACACTTTCGATTCATTTTCTTACTTGCAGGCAATGACAATGAGTCATCTAATATAACCCGTTTGAGAGAATTTCAAGCCAGACGAAGAAGTCGAAGACCGGGTAGTCTAACAAGAGACCACACAAACAGCAGTGAAAAAAACACAAGAAAGTTGACTGTTGGTTGGATACATGTTGTGGATAACAAGTACAAACATATCAGCAGAGCAAAGGGTGGTGGGAGCCAAAGTATTCAGGCAGAGAAGGAACTGACTCTATCCCAGCTCACTAACAAAGTTGAAAATGAATTTTTTCCAGAAGGTATTTCCGCAGCGCAGAATTTGAACCTCATCAACCTACGCACGTCATTAGCCACCTTCACGGGAGAAACCCTGAAACCAACTCTTAAAAATGGCGACCCTTTTACCGTAGCTGGATACGTCAAAGAAATTAATAAGAATCCTGTGCGCATTTACCTTCACACATTTCCGAAAGAAAGCGAGGATGACCTACAACAGGTTCTTCCAATGATAACAGTGTTTTTGTCAACCCTAGAATCAGGTTTTTAAGAAGGTGATAACTAGTTTAACTGAAAAATATGCCTTTTAAAAATTTGTTCACAACGATTTCAGTGCAAGTTTTTTCTTTTTTTCTTTTAATAAACAAGTGTCCTCGTCGGATCTGCCAAACTTTTCTGAAGTATACCTGTAACGATTGGCTGTCAATTCAGATATTGATTTAACAGCGTTTAAGTATTCAATTGAAGGATTGCCTTCACAAATGCAGCCAGTCAAGGGCGTAGCCGCGAATTCCCAAAGGGGAGGGGCCAGGGGATCGACTATGCTATCCCAATAGGCACCGCCTAGGCCCTGAAAGCTATGAAAGTGAGGAAGCTAGGAGGAGCGATTTCAGCTATTCCGGACAATACATTTTGGATTCAGAGCCTTAATGTCTTAATTTGTGTGATCCAAAGTAAGAAAAAGATCGTTTTTTGCCATCTGACGCAAGTTCATCTTTATCATCCCAATACATACTGCGAGAGTAAGAAATATGGTTTGTGCAGGTTGAATTTCACTGCGACCGGCACACCGTGTCATGGGTGAGGTGTAAGTAAGGTGCGAAACACAGGTCATTTCTTAAGTGTCTTAAGTGTAGATGTTGGTTTCAACAGTGGGGTTATAATTCTAACCTTTATGTATTTAATGTACAGTCGTAGTTCATCTCAGTCTTAGTTATGAGTCACTCACGCATATTTCATTTCACCAATGCACAGGTTTGAGTCCGACGTTACCTTTGAAGCCCCCTGGTTCTCCGCCCCCGCAGGTATCCTGACTACTACTAATGTTGAACCAGAGTCTGATTCATCTGTTCAACACAATTGTGCTGTATTGCCCGAAGAGGATGTTCTATCCAATAATGTATTTCCTTTACCTGTTTCTTCTGGGGATGTGTCAGACATCGTAACAATAGAAAGTGACGACAGCTATGGCGAAGCGGGGACGCCATCAGTCTTATTTAGAATGTCAACAGAATCAGACGACGTAAGTCATAATTATCCTGGTGCTATACAAATAATATATACATGTGTTCTATATTGATTGAAGATTTGTATAAACAATAACCACAGCCATGGATTAAATGGGATATAGAAAATTATCAGGTAATATTTTTTGTATAAGGCAACATCAGGACCACTCATAATTCCTAGTGTTCCATGACGCTAACTGTTGATACGAATGGATCTTGTCGAACTTTGATGTGGAGTAAATTATTGCGCAAATATGTCAGAATTTATGCTGTGATAACAATAATGATATACACCTTGCTATAAATTGTTTTGCTTTCTAGGATGTTGATATTGCCATTCCAGGCCCTTACTTTCCTTCAAGGAGCTTCCAGTCTGAGCTAAAGCAAGGTATAAAATATAACATCTATTCATTGTAATTACCACTGAGGAGTTCAACTTAGTAAAGTACAGTAAAAACTCCGAAGACATGTAATGAACTCATTTTGACTCACCGTTTAGGTTTATTGGTTAAACCATCATCATGAGTCATTGGAAACATCTGTGAAAACCGTACCGTATAAGACTATTCTCTCTTGAAGTAAACTTCCAAAACCATTTACCGATGTAAATCTCTTGAATAAATTCTCATATTTTTTTGTGATGATCAATGCATATTAAAGTTGAGTATTGTTCGTAGTAAATCTCTGTTTAAAATCTCATCAAAATAACCAGCGTTGATCGATGTTTTTACCTTTGTTTAAGGATTTTTGTCGCTCATGACATCACTACAGGAAGAGGTTACGATAACTGTGTGAAGAAGTAATATTTTAGAAGACGTTTTTCGGATTTATGAGGACCCAGAAATGCCAACAAAAAATATACGGGTTCAGTTCGTTGGCGAGTCAGGCGATGATCTTGGCGGACTTACAAAAGATTTCCTTACGAATGCTTGGAAGCAAGTGCTTGAGAACTTTTTTGATGGTGAGGACGCGGTGGTGCCACACTTGCCACTTCACCGAGTGCGGGCTGAGAAAGATGCCTTCCTCGCCGTTGGCCGACTGATAACACACACCGCGGCTCTTCTTAATATTCTGCCCCCAAGGCTGAGCAGATGTTCCATCCTTGGAATCGTGTTTGGGGAGGAGTCGACAAATGATGATATTCTTTTGGATGACTTTCTGTAATTTTTTCTTTATTTGTACTATGCCATGAAAGCAAATATGAGGTGTCCCTGTGTCTGTGCGAGTCTGGATATGTGTTCACTCTTAGAAGACTTTCCTCATCCCCATACACACACGAAATACTGGTCTTATTTCGATAAATCTATAGCTATGTGCGTAGTAATGGTTATCTCAACGATGCGTTGTGAACAGTTGACTCCAACAGACGCAGCGCAGACTAATTTGCTCTCTCTGTTACTTCATGTTGCTCTGGTGCTCAAACAGCTAAAGGGGAACAGGAAGCCGATCTGTTTGTGGTATCTGTGTTGCGTCCTGTTGTTGTCCTCCTGTATTTGTCCCGTCCTGTCTTTGTTTGTTGCCAGTGGTGTCGAGGGTGATTTCCTTCATTCATTGGGCTGACACGTCGTCATATACGTGAAATACCCTTGAGTACGTCGTTAAACCCCAATCAAACAAACAAACAAACAAACTAGATAACAACATTATTTAAAAGAGAAAGGGACGAAGAGAGATAGTACAGGAGGGAGAAAGAGAGAGAGGGTTATATATAGAGAGGGGTGTAAAAATAGTGTGAGAGACAGAGAGCTAGAGAAAAAAGAGAAAGGAAGCGAAGAGGGATGGGGGAGGGAGGGGGGAGGGGAGGAGGGTGAGGATGGTATAGATGTAGAGAAAGAGGGTGACAAAGAGCTGGTTATTAAACACATCACTCACTCACTCACTCACTCAACCACTTACTCAACCAATTAATCGGTCAATCAACCGACCTCAATCAATCAATTATAATCAATCAGTATAATCTCATTCAATCCATTATATATAACAACTCTAGACTTGCCAGTCACGGTCTTTCTACACGACAAACACAACAACACCTAAACTTATTTAATATTAAAACACAAAACAACTTCAATTCCAAGTTTGATGCAATTAAGAAATAGCATGAATTTAATTCAGTATATTTTACTTTCCGGTTTTCAGTCTGTATTTGACGCCGACAAATAGAAACTTAGTGACAAAAGCCCTTCACCATTTTGATATTCTTGGCAACACACGGAGAGCATCTCTGATTGATTCCTTTACCATCCACAACTTACAGGATACACCTTCAGGCTCGAAGATTAAACAACAAATATTAAGTATAGCACAGAGCGTTATACTCGACAAAACGGCGCCGTTTATCACCAAGATAAGACAAGGTATTCATTCCACACGTATGGAACAGTTCTGGTCAATTCTTGCCACAGAGGGCATAGACTTTCTATTCAAACAACAGCGCCCCACCGCTAAGAAAGTGGTTAAGCTAATACAGCCAACTGAAGTGGTACTACGCCCCGACGACGAAAGGGCTCTCTATTTCTTTAAACAGTTTGTGAGTGGTTTAGATCAGGAGGATCTTTCTGGTTTGTTACTTTTCGTTACAGGCAGTACAGTTATGCCAGAATCACTTACGGCAAGTTTCAGAAATGTTGTGGGTGAAATGAGGTGCCCTATAGCCCACACATGTTCAAATTTGATTGAACTGCCTTCCAGCTATACGTCCCCACAAGACTTAAAACGGGAGTTCATGGCAATACTGAATTGCAGCCAAAGCTTTGAAATGTCAATTTTATAAATATAAATTGAATAACGATCGATACAACGCCTCATAACCATGGTGGTCAGATAACTTTGTGTACTGTATTGTGCATATGAAATAGACCTTAGCCTCAGTATTAATGTACAGTCAACATGTCCACAATTAAAAGATTATCTATGTTAAGATATTTTGGGATAATGCTTAATTAGTTTGAACAGACACTTGTTCAGAAATTCTTGGATAACCTGTTCAGAAATCCCACCACAGCGACATTCCAGGACAAGTCTCAATCTACAACAGTTCTGGACTAAAATATGTGCAAACTTAGAAAGTGTTTTTCAAAAAATATCTGACATATACAGTTAAAATTGACTTTCTAAACGACACAAAAATCATAGTTCGCTGATTAAGTCAGACGAAGTTTCGATGCTAATTTATTTTAAAATAAATTTTTGCCTTAACAATTAGCATAGTATATTGTCACAGCCGGTCACGCAGGAGCAAGGATAAAAGAATAATGCAATGGCATTACATCTTACCGATGTTTAGCCAGCT
>JAVFBW010148652.1:0-12405 GCA_034783835.1 Mopalia ciliata
CTATCATTGGATAGTTCAAAATTGGCTGACCAACCAGAGTGAAGGAAAACTTAGCAGCACAGGATTTGATGACTCAATTGGTATTTGTGATCCTTTTTAATGGATGATAACCAGAGTTAGGATCAGATTATGAAAATGAAAATTAATGTATTGTATTACACACAAAAAGTTTTACTTATTTATAGAATATGGTTTTGGGGTGGTTTTCTCTAAGTATGAATAAAAAGCTCGATCAGACGAACCATGGGCTCGTTTCACAAAGCGACCAGAGCTTTTGTCAATACTAGTCATTGGTAATACTGGTTGTCATGGTAATGAAATTACATTTAAGGTAACCCAAGATCTCTTTGTGTAATGGTCATCTGACCCTGCCTTATTGGTAATACAAATATTTGAATAAAACATGAGATTAAGAAAAAGTGTTATGATGTGTGAATAATCTCGTCATTTTTGTAAAATAAATGTTAAGGTGCATGTTCAGTGTTATTCCATCTGTTTTTATGATCGAGTTACATATATTGTAAACAAAATTGTTCAACTGGGCAATTCAAAGTCCTTTAAACGGAAGTGTTAATGTTTTGTTCAATCCAAAGTTGGGACCAACAAGTGTCCTGTAAAGTTTACGGGTGAATACAAAGGTGATGTACATACTAAGGAATAACGGGTCCGTTAAGCCATTCGAAAGGATAAGTTATAAATCATTGTTGATCAGGTTCGGAATCAGAATATACGAAGGTTTAAGCAGACAATGTTGATGTTGAGCAGGTATCTTATTTTATCCGGGTTAGAAGTTTAATTGTTGATTTCTTGATGTAGGGGAAGGATTAAGATTTTTTTGTAACTCCAGACGACCTGTGTCAATTTACATGAACCAATGTTTACCTTGGATTTCTATTCGGAGTTGAACTATTGAATTTTTGACAAGAAAAAAAAGTTAAGATTTTTGACATCTTCAAAAGCTGTAGCATGTTGATTCACATTGTGGCACAGTGCATAAATATTCTATTTCTTTATTCCAAATGGAAAAATTTCCTTACATTTAAACTGTTTTACTTAAACTGCCTTTCGTCTTATCGTTCAACTGTATCTTATTATTTATTAACATTTTGTCAAAACTAGTTTATGCTGGATGGGATAAGACTTTGTATATATTATAAATAAAAGATTGATAAAATGACAGATGTCCATTATATTGATGGCTATTTGAAGAACTCGAATATTGCTAAAGAGGTTTCTCTTATGATTGTGTTGTAATTGTTTTATTTATGGAAATTTTAATCTGTCTTGAAGAGCCTATCAAATTCCCCAAAAGCCACCCAAAGGCAATCAGATTCTTACACTTGTTACATGGGATTTGATTGGCTGTTCTAATTTTATCAAGTACCTCTGCATGCATGGCTTAAAACTCATCACTATATCTTTGTTAACTACCGGTACATCAAATGTCAATATTATAAGACATAAATACTTTGTTTTCAAATATCAGCTGATATTATACAAGATATGCTTTCTGTTTTTATTCTGAAAATGCTCATATTCTTATTTGAGTTTTTGTGGTCATAAATGTGATTTTGTGGATGTACATGTATTTAGATATAGGCATTCATTTTTTGGAAAAGGTTTTGCCTTCTTCGGGCTACGGTTAGTGCACTGTGCTAATGTTCAATCTTGATTTTGTCAGTGCTACAAGGAGAGCTTGCATGCACTTCTCTATTTTTTTTTTAAACACGTTTGTAATTAAACTATGACTATATTTTTAAAGGTAATAATACAAAGGCCCAATTGGGTCTAGCTGAGAACGACATCTACATGGCAATGTTGATTATCCCGGTTTTAACGTCCTACAAACATACGACCTCCATACAAACAGTTTTATTCTTCTTGTCTTGCTCATGGGACGACAAATGAACATATATTTGGTGACATTGGCCCATGGTCAGGAAAGGTTATGCCATGTTTATGGAGGTTCTACATTTGTAGGGTGTCTTTTTAGTGATTGTCTATCCATTAGAATAACGTTATCCATCAGCTCTATGTTAGTTGTACGGCTACAAAACGGGGACCATATGAACTTCCACTTGCATTTTTGTCAATGGAGGTAGTGTATTTTTTTTCACCTGGCAATCCCATGTAGTAAAGATTTTGGTGAATTACCCATTGGAGTATAGTATCTGCAGATTACTGAAGAAACGCATTCAAAGCTTCTGTCTGGAAGGACTATCTGGAATTGATTTCAGACTGTACCATTTGGTCGGGATAAGTAATGTATAATTACTTAAGTTCTCAAAGTCTTCTCAACTTGGGAATTAAGACTGCCATTCACACCCATGTGCAATAACTGCTAAGTTTGTTATCTCTATCCAGCTTTATCAATCTACGAATTCTCCCCAATCTCAACGTTTAGAAACTAAACTGTTAAGGAGCTTCCTTTTGAGCTCTCGGAGCTACAGGCAGGCGGTACAGAACAACTGCGCTATGGTGTTCTCTATTTTTGTTTCCTACCGGTGAAACCGTTAAATTGCAATCAATGATTAGTGTTGTCTGGTTAGCAGCTTTTTGCTTCAAGCTTGCACCTCATGTCTCAGTGCTGTAGAACATACATTTTTTATCAGAGCTGCATATTTAATGGTTGTTAGTGGGCATTTTTGTAATACAACGCCATCAAATTAGTGAAACACTTATGTGGTTTTCTTCGAACAGAAACAAATAGCAGAACTCTATCTGTTGATGGATGTCCAGTTAATTAATCAAGTATAAACTGTTCCTTATAAAATTAAAAAAATATTTGAACAATTTATAAAAAATGATGTAATTGCTAAAATTCGTAAAGAGATTGGCGGGATTGATAAATCTGGGTATAGAAGACTAAGCTTGTGGTACCCAATTAATGTTAATGGTAGATTTGAGTGCATTGTCCTTGACATGCATGACCTTATTATCCAGGCAAATTCCATCCAACTAATGACCAGCTTACACAATGTGGACTAATAAACTGGTTCTACAAAGTATATGGTAGAGCCAGTGGAACATATATTATCCATCTTTGTATTTTTGGTTTATTCTTGTATTAAATAAACGTCCAGGTTATATGGTCTGTTTTGCTCTGTATTTGATCAATTAGAACTCTTTACGATATCCAGTGCTTTAACCTTGTTAGCTTATTCTATGTATCTTATATATGTTTAGATTGTTCAGTAGTTTCCAATAAATACTGTGGCAACGTTATGAAAACATACAACCGGTGTCAACTTCTTGCTTCAACACTGTCACAGAGGATTTGAGAGGGAGCTTATACTGACGCTCCTTTGTTCCCTGAGCTAAAGGGAAGCACGAAGCCGATCAGGATGTGGTGTCCTATATTATCCTGTCTTTGTCCTGTATTGTCTTTGTTACCAGTGTTGTTTAGAGAGATTTCTTTCACTCACCAGACTGGCACGCTGTCGTTTTGTGTTTAAGTAAACCCCAATCAAACAAACAATGGAAAACTGTCACTTTGAGTAAAATTAACCTGATTGGGTGAACCTATAGAGAACAAAAACCTCAATCCATCCAACGTTAGAATTTCGGACAATTCTCTTAAAATTAGTCCGTCTGTCAACCCTCAGGAATATGAGTTAGTCTCAAGATGTGGCTTCGGCATCGCGGGGGTGGTTTTTACGAGGTGTCTTCTCGGTTTTCCACGGTAGTAAGGCAAGGAACAGTGTGGAGGGACAATCCGTCATCATATAAGTGAAATACCCTTGTGTACCAATCAAACAAGCAAATCAAACAATCGAAAGCTGTCATTTTGAGTAAAATTAACCTGATTGGGTGAACAGAAACCTCAATCCATCCAATGTTAGAATTTCGCCCAATTCTCTTTAAATTAGCGGTCCATTTACAGGAAACATAGTGATGGCCTCCACGATATTTTGTGTGGAAGCAGAATATGTCAAGGTGAGTACTTGGAGCTTCATGTTGCGGTTGGGTTGTCCCGGCTATTGGACAACAATGAGCTAGTCCGGTTATGGCATTATTTGGTGGCCTGTGGATCCAAAGGTGGTTCCCTTCACTAATTGAGCTGGCATGCCTTCATATCTCACTCAAACCGACAAAAAACAATCCACTAGATTTTCCAACGTATTTAAGCAAGGAACAGTATGAGGTGAACAATCCGTTGTCATATAAGTGAAATACCCTTGAGTAAACCTTAAAAACCCAAATCCAACAAACAAACGGAAATTATAGAGGCAAGTCAAGTTTAAATTCTTTTGAGTATTCTTTAGGTGAAGAAACTTTCAAGGCTAAAAATCAATTGTATACACCTCCAAACATTACATTTGTGTCCGTCGTCATATAAGTGAAATAACCTTGAGTACGACATTACACACCAATCAAACAAACCAAACATTACACTCGCTAACCTATGGCCATCGCTGTATACAAATCCCTTCATAACCACTGGTAATGGTAGTGGGTGATCAGGTCAGGGTCACATCATGCCATGGAAGGATTCAAAAGCGGTCAGACCAGAAATATACTAACTGTATCCTAGGATATATGTGCGATAAGAGGCAACGTGCATTGTATCACAAACACATCCAGTCATAGTATATTTCTAATCAGCTGGGAGATCTAAGTGTTCGTGATGTAATCCAAATAACCTTTTACCTGGGCGCCACCACCAGGACACATTGTATTGGTTTATTCAACAAACGTCATATAATATGGGTTGATTCTGAATGGAAGTCTCAGCAAATGTTCCTGTATTTCTCCCTTTCTCATTATATCAAGGATCCTGTTTTGTCTTTATGGTTCCATTTAGAAACGTCCACTTGTCTAAGGAACCCTAAAAAAATCTCTAAGAGTGTACTGAAAACTCTGGGTTTAAGCAGGGAGACTCTTTTAAGCAGGGAGACCCCACCATTTGTCAATTAATTAAAATAGTGCATGACATCTACAAAGGCCTTGATAACGGACATGACATGTGCTTAGTATTTTTAGATGTCAGCAAGGCCTTTGATAAGGTATGGCATGATGGTCTCTTGTTTAAACTCAGACAAATTGGTATTATGGATCCTTTACTTAGCTGGATTAGAGACTATCTGTCAGGTAGAACAATAAATGTATGTATAAATGGTACCGAATCAGACGTACAAGACATATATTCTGGAGTTCCACAGGGTTCCGTTCTGGGACCCCTACTCTATTTAATATTCGTAAACGATACTCTTTTTTTTTTTTAATTGGAGGACCATTGTGATACTGAGCCTTTTACAGTAATATTAAATTAGTCCGTTTTGTGGTTGATTAAGAAATCATGGTGTACTTCACTTTGACGAAATCGGGTTTAGGAGAACATCATTCTACCACAAACTCTCTAGACATTCACCTGGGAGATCATTGTTATTGGAATAAAATAATGACGTCCAAATAACTGGATGTTTTTCACGATCTATAGCATTGACGTCCTCAATGCAACGTCGTTTGTGTGGTGTGCTGACGTTTCATCTTAAATATAGCTAGGTTTGATGTTGTGCCGTACTTAAGTTTTTTTCACTCACATGACCAGCCCAATGGGTAAATAAAAACAATACCACTGGCATCAAACAAAGATACGACTATATCAAATGTCACAGCACAACAAAGATCTAGAGGGAAAATGGTAGATATTTGCTCTATTTCTCTATTAATACCAAACGACTATGATAAAAAAGCAACCATTTTCACAAAACTAGTTTTAAAAAAGGAAGTTTAAACATAACTAATATAGTTAAGAATAAGCATCGAATGGTCAACTCTTTACTGAGCGACAAACCAGTGCTTTATGACAAATATTGGAATTTTGGTGTTTTCCTCGAATTAAGGTTAACCTATACAAAATTCACGTTGTGTGAAGAAAAGCCAAAGTTCTTACGTTGATATCCTAGATGCACTAATATGGCACTAAATTAAATATAACATTTGCTGTATGATATACAATAAAGCAAGCAATATAACAATGCTGTCACATGCACAGAAAGAATATTTTCTGGAACAGATCAGGACCCTATTCCTCAAAGCAGTTTTATACTTAAGTCAAAATGTTCCTCAGTTTTGAATTTTAACATTTAATTTTTTAGCATAATTCTTATAACCTAAGAAAGTCACAAATTACAGGTATTAATTTAAAATTAGGTTAAGGCAAGTGGCAAAAATATCAAATTTAGTATTTTGACTTAAGTCAGAAAATGCTTTGTGGAACCGGCCCCTGACCTTTAAATCAACAGCCTTTTTATATTATCCATCAGGAATCTTTCTATTATAACCGTCTGTCAGGATGGTCAAATCAATTTGTTCTTCTTCAGCTTGTTGTCACCATAGGAAATTGGAGGTTTTACTGGACACGTTGAAACATCAACACAAATAGCTTTTTTTAAAGAGGAATAAATTTGTAAAGTATATTAAGCTTTTATAATGGTCTATTATAGATTTGGTTGCGCAATTATGTTTGAAGTAACAACATCTAACTGTCTGAGGCGCTATGAAAATGAGTGCTGCTAGCTGAGGCTGAAGATCTATCTCTAACCCACTATTAGCAATTTAATCTGGTGTTAGCGACAATTCATCTTGCGAGCAACAGGCCCCAGTCAAGAGCACCGAACAACAAGTCCTGGTTATTTTTGGTTACAATGGACGTGTGTTTATCAGACAATATATAATCATCTAAATGAATGTCAGACAAAAGGAGCACTGAACAACAGGTCTATCAGACAGTATAATGTCATCTAAATGAATGTCAGAGCACGGATGAATATTTGATGATCCATAAATGATGTACAAACTTATTACAAATTAAATTAATACACATATTCACACCCACACAATCTATTTTGTGACTTGCTTAATTGGCGTTTAACATGGCATATGGTGGAGGATTGCTCTATAATAAAAAAGTTTAATAGCCGGCTTGTGATGGATTCGGAGATAACCTCGTGTGTTTGCCTCATACAGGCTGAATATTCTCAAAGTCTGTTGAAGAACGGAAAACCTCTACGGGTTAAGTGGAGGATGGATCAGTAGTCCAACGTGCTTACCAAGGAGCATGTCTTACTTGTAAATCGTGCGTAGCTTACGTTCAACGTAATTTCCATGATGCCCAGCAGTTGGGGCATTCTGTCATCATGACGATTGCTTTGTAAGACAGGCTACAGTTGCTCGAAGCACTATTAAATTTAAACCTCTATTAGATGACGTCACGCCATGTTGAAGGTCTATCTCTAACTCGGTATTAGCGATTTAATCTGGTGTTAGCGACTAATACTCTTTCGAGCAACCGGCCCCTGGAAGCTATGTATCATAGATTAGCCCTACTGTACAAATATAACTTTCAACAACGGCTACTGGTGTATTGAGTGTGTACAATCAAATGAGCCAATTCGGCAGATGACGCAGAACTGGTTTCAAAAGATTTTTTATCTTTTGTTTGATTGAATTCCCTTCAGTTATCAAATTAATACATGAATTATAAGCTACTGAGTTAGCGTAATTTTATTAATAATTTATGTTTAAGACGGGTGCTGATAAAAGAACAGATTTTGTTTGTACACGTATTCTCGAGAAATAAAATAACAAGTTATTTTGGTTAATTTATCATCGACAAGAAAAACTATCTATTATGAGAAAGACTTAAGCTTATCATGTAATGAATCCGGAAATATACATATTAAAGAATAAAATCTGTTATGAGAGAGAATTAAGCTCATAATTACAAACTGCCCAATGAATCAGTATTCCATTACACTTAATTATGTACTCTTCGGATGCCTTAGCCTATAGCGAGTACATACCATTCTTTTTCACATTTTTTCTGTAATTAAGAAAACTACAAACGATATTTGTTCGACAAAACGGAATTCATCAGCCTGGGGTGTTCGTCTCTATAATCCCCTGGTAAGTTGCCTCATTTATAACTAAATATTATTGAAAACGAGCGACCGTATGGTTAAGTTAAGAAAGTAAATAAGTTACCCATTAGCTCCGAGAACCGGAGGTCAGTGTCATCAAACTCTCTCCAGACACCCGCAGGCTTATTAGGAAACGTTATCAAAATGGAATGGTTTCCATCTCCTCGTGTCAACTCAAATGTCATTATTATTTCATGGTGTATCTACATAATTACAGCAAATTTCGACATAATCGTTGTGAGAGACGTTCAATGGATTTGTTGAAAAAATCATTTCAGAGAAACTTAAAGCACAAAGGTAAGTCTGTCTCGAGATCAAGAAATGTTTTGCAATGGAGAGGCAAAAAAGAAAATGTCAGTTTATGCTTTGTATAAAATACGGTGTACATAAAGACACATTTAATCGTCTCGCGAAGGTCCAGTTTTTATATAAAAACCACCCAAATAAATGGATTCGATAAAGTAATTGAGAACAATGTAAACTTGACTAAACCTAAATCCCTGCAGTTGTTCAGTTTTCATCGAAGAACTAGACACTAAATCCGTTGCCATCAGCTTTGGTTAGCTGAATGTAAACATCTTATCGAACGGATCAATGAGATCTGGATAAATGTGGATAAAATGTCGCCGATCTCTATTCAATGGTATCAGATATATGAGAGTTAAGCTGGGATTAACCTAACCATACAGTTAGGATTGAGGTTCACGGCTCAATTAGTAGTAAGGAGAACATGTTATATCATAACTTTAATTAACCTTAACGTACCAAACATGTTGACTCGGCTTTATAGCAAAGAAAATGTGATTTGTTTTGTGGCCAAATCGTTTATACCTTCCTTTAAAACAAATTGCATACGACCTTTCGTCATCTTTAGCTAAAATATTTTCTTGGTGTTTGGAAAGTTAAAGTACGACATTTTCTAGGTTTATATGATTTGGAAGATTTATTGACTATACCAGAGCTACGAACACAGTTAATAACGCTAATCGTAATGAAGGTTACAAAATGGATTTTGACCCAGGAAACATTTGTGTTATTTCAGGAACGTCTTTGCTCTCTTCCCAATGGAACGAACAGAAGAACAATGTAACAAGGTGAATTTGACCTCACGAAACAAAGTTGTTTAACTTGATCGGTGGTAAGAGGGTAAGTTATCGTTATTAAATATGAATAGCATCCCATACAACATCAGTTGGGAGTCAGCCTTTGACTCTGAAAGCGCCTAGACAACATTTAGCGCGTTCAAACCACACGCCTCACTGAAGTAAATAGTTATAAAAAGCAAATCACGCTGCCACTAAGGATTGGCTTCACTTTATTTGTAACGTGTAGGAATATACGATATGCGCATATCTACAATATGACGATGAGTATGGGGTAGAAAAACGCCGATTTACAACCCATTTAACTTCTCCATGATATTGGAGGGTTTGCCATGTTCGACTGAATACTTGTTGTCTCATGTCCCCGAGGAACAGGTTACTGTCCAAACTGTGAAGACAAAGATGTTGGATTAAGTCAAGAAATCGTACTCGTATCTCTTTTCTTAAGAGACCTAATCCGTATTAATGTCTTCCATTGTGCACTTGTACCGAATGGAGATCAGCAGCATTAAGCTGGTGGGGAGCTAACAGTCAGAGAGATAATCTCATGGATTTGTGAATTGGGGCACTTAGTCCTGTGAAGAAAGTTTTGCATTTCATGCTCTCTGTGTAACAAAGGATATACAAATAAAACACCACTCCATAAGATTAATAATCCAAAAGCGTGGTCTGTGCGTGTCACATTGATGTTAGTAGTGAAAACCTCCTGGGACGATAGTGCCTACAATGATAGGGTATAAGCGGAAGGGGAAATAAACGAATCGTTCTGGTGTTTTCCCTTGACAACGACCACTATTCGGATTATTAAATTTGTATGCACATATTCTCTCATAGTTTAGTTTGTTCATACACTTAATTGATTTAAACAATATTTATTTCCAGGAAACATGGAGTGGATTGGCGAACATGTCAAGGCGACCTATATTATCATCTTTGTGTTCAATCGACCCCAACCTTAGGTCACCTTTTGATCTTATCTTAAGTCTTTCCTTAGGAATATATTTGACACTTTTGGATCTTTTCGATTCTTCATCCTTATTATTAGAGTACAATCGATATTCTAAGCGAAAGACGACCAAGAACAGCAAAAGACATCCAAAACTACTGGAACCAATGATTTAGCCTCGTGCATTATACGCATGTCTGCTGATATTTTTAATGATTATTACTGATTCTATTACTCAGATTAATATCAGTGAATTGATGACGCGGCGGGCTTATAGATGTGACGTAATCAATTATAACAATGTATATTACTATGTAATGTTCCGAAATTTATTATTATTTAATACGTCGATACATACAGTAGGAACCATTGGATAACGTATGCGTTTGTTTGTTATCCATTAAAAACAGATACCTTTCCTGTGTCTTCAAACTGAATATCAAAACAAATCACACTGACTGAAAACAGTACATGGTAGTTCTTTAACGGGTGAAATCAATGGTCACTCCAGGCAGATCAATCATTTGATAACAGAGAAACAAGTTTCTGGAGGCTAATCATTCTATGGAGATTTATCATGTCCCCACTATATGCACTTACTGGCCTCCT
Source organism: Mopalia ciliata (assembly GCA_034783835.1). NCBI lineage: Eukaryota > Metazoa > Mollusca > Polyplacophora > Chitonida > Mopaliidae > Mopalia > Mopalia ciliata. Next base: position 10,584 of record JAVFBW010148652.1, read on the forward strand.
CTGGAAACTTTGAAAGAAGCAGTATTTTTGTTCCAAGTAACAGAAACATAAACATTTTGATAAATTGAAGAATAACGACTAATTCTGTCTATGATTGGTCACATATCATACAAAAATAACTTTTTAACTTCGTTTCTTTAACAGAAATTTCCCAAATTTGAAAAGAATCAGAATCTTTAGCGTCTAACTAAAGGTTTTGCGTATCAACAGACGAGAAATGATCATTGTGTCACATAGACTCCAGTCGGATAATCTTTTTTTTTTCAGGCGAAACTTGTGTTAACAGTCTTTGGATAATGCTATGAATATTTATAAAGTTCCCAACTATAATGTCAAAATATATCCATTCGCGATAACAATTAAGACAGCAAAAATTGAAAACCAGGGAGATATTTTAATAAGCTTTGGAAAAAAAAAATAATAAAGATCAGGGTAGTTTTTAATATTTCGAGATAGTATACTTCTATATCGTTCATGTATATATGTCAAATTGTAATTTTAATCTATTGAAATCCGATGAAAATATGGGAGGGTAAAACCAATATTTGACACAAAAACAACTATTAAATATGAAGAATTTTTTAAAAGCTGGAAAGTTAATCTTCCATAGTATTAGGTAAAGAAGTTTATGTTACTTCTGTTTATTAACTCTTTCTCCCAATATCTTTGCAATGCATTCTTGAATACAAAACCACAAAGTAAAGTCAATTGAGGCCAAATCATGCATTATACTTCAAATCCATTTATACCCCCACATGAGACTCTTTCAAACCGCCTTCCCGCTGTACCTACAAACAGAAGTCTCCTCTCAGGTTAGAATATAAGATTATTATAAAGTGGCGGCATGATAGCGTGGCGAAACGGGCTCTCATTGACGAAAGGATAGCTGATCTGATAACAGTGTCAGACAGGATAACTTAAGTGTTAATTTTGTGATACTTTTCCATCCAAGTAGATCCTTTTTACATCCATTTTGCTCATCTGTGAAACCATGGTATGCCAGAATCCCGTTTAGGTTAATTTCGCAGAAAGACCGTGTCAGTTTGTGCTTGTTATTATCAGAAGAGGTAGTATTTCCCTGAGGAGTTGCTAGCCTACCGACCACCGAATACGAAGGTCAGCAGTGTCCATATGTCCCCACTTTCTTTTCTCTTTACTTTTATACAATGTTAAAAGAATCGGCCAATGGCTAATGCTTCACAATTATGGTGATTAACTTTTTGATACAATTTAGGTCATTCAAGAAAAACGCCCCCTCTCCACCGATAAAACGAAAGAAATAAGCTTATTAGTTTAGTTTGATAAATAAAATGTTAAATGAATCGTCCAATCGCAACTGCTCTACATTTTTTTTCTAACATCATGATATTCATTTACCTGGAGATCGCATTCAATTCCCTTTAGCACGGTGGAGGGATTTATACCTTTTTCAGAATCGTAACAGAAGTTACTTAATATGCCAGAAATAAATTTAAGTGCGGTGGATTATTAAATGGACATAATATTTTTTTTTATATCATTCTAACAATTTAAATATCCCACCACATTTTCACAGCTATTCTATCGGTTCGATAGAGATTGCACCTGTTTAATGTTAAACACAGCCGTCTCATAAACAATCCGGTCACGGACTGTGGTAATAAACAGTGTGTTTAATGGATCCTGCAGGAAGAGGGAATTGTTTTGACGTAGTTTAGGATATTTCAATTTTGTCTGAATCTTTAAACCTGTATATAGGGGTTAAACAAGTTATTTACAAGACATGACGACTGTTATGGATGTACAACTTCTGAATATAATTGGGTAGCGACGTTTCGATCTC
>JAVFBW010148663.1:0-12404 GCA_034783835.1 Mopalia ciliata
GTGGCAAAAATATCAAATTTAGTATTTTGACTTAAGTCAGAAAATGCTTTGTGGAACCGGCCCCCCGGACATAAAAACAAACCCATTACTGTTGAATTCAGATAAGAACTTTTATAGGATTAATATTATAATAACACTAAGTAAATGGCCAATGCGAAATGCATACCATATCGTGTCAATACAATGTTGAATTCTTTACCTTAGATTTTCACGTAACTAAAAATTTTAGTCGTAAAATGGGCCTTGACGTTCTGAATATGATATTGGAAATTCCAAAGAATGTGACCCTGTACTTAAATACAGCATAACTAAAGCGACGTAACAGGGAAGCTTTTATGTCGTAATATCTTGTAAAGTTATTGGGCTCAATTAAATATTGATGATTCAGGGTGAATCAAATAAACAAAACTCTATTTCCATGCTAGTTCATCTTTTTTCTCCTAAACCCATGTCTACTCCGCATGTATAAATATAACACACTAAATGGGCGAATGGATGAACAGAAACCTTTTTAATATATATATTTTATTAACCACTATATTCAATAATGGTGTAGTACTAACGAAATTCACAGCCAGTATGGCGACGGGTTGAGAGGGAGCTTCCTGTTGCCCTGGTGCTATCAGAGCTAAGGTTCAACGTGAATCTGTTCTGTTTGTGGCGTCTATATATGAAATCCTGTAATTGAACTGTTTTTTTCATGTCTTATCTTTTTTTGTTGTAAGTGGCTTCGAGGGTGGTTTCCTCCATCCATTGGGGTGGCAGGCCGCCATGTGAGTGAAACAACTTAAAGTACGGCGATAAACCCCAAACAAACACAATCATTATGTAGGCTGATTTTAGTTATCGTATTATGTTGTTTTGTCTTGACATAACACTGAAGGAAGATTAAGTTTCCAACACAGCTAGGATGTCAGATATTATGGTTGTGCTAGGTTGTTAACCGCTGAAGGACATCACCCCAGTACATCTTTGAGCGCGGTTACATCACAGAGCAAGACATAGCAATAAATGCTTAAGTTCTCATCTGGCTGATAATAAATCAAAGAGCTGTAAATGTTGTATTTATTGTAAAACAAATTTTGAAATCCCACCACGCAAAGGCGAGGGAGACAGCTGTGTATCGTCATTAATTATATGCAAGTCTGGTCACAGACAGAGCTAGTTTGCTCAAATAGCCATAAAGAAAACCGCATGAGTTATTGGCTTTCATCGGTTGACGATCTGTTGCACTAATAACTATATACTATGAAAGACGGGTGCGACCACTCGCATCTCGTAATGTCGTTGTTTGAATTTGACATCAAAACGCGAGGCAAGAGATTACGAGATCGCGAGATAGCTATTGATTCTGGCAAGTTTAAGTACATTCTCGTGTCTCTTCCCTCGAGCAAGCAACTTCAAACGAGGCACGAGAACGCAAGATTGAGCGGCTAAGTAACGATAATCTTATTCGAAATCTCGCTTCGTATTCTCGCGTTCTCGCTTCGTATTCTCGCGTTCTCGTGCCGCGTAGTCTTTGTACCACGATGGACGAAAACGCGAGGTTATATGAGAGATTGTTGTCTCGTGCCTCCCATCATTTGCCCAGCTAACCCGACACGAGAGATTACGAGAACGCGAGAATCAAGTGAATGTCGCGTCCTCGTGCCTCGTACTTTGTATTTCGTAGACCAGTTAACACGATACTAAAGATTACGAGAACGCGAGAATCAAGTTAATGTCACATTCTCATGCCTCGTACTTCGTGTTTGGTAGACCAGCTAGCACGACACTAGAGATTACGAGAACGCGAGAATCAAGTTAATGTCGCGTTCTCGTCCCTCGTGCTGCAAAGAACACGCGGCACGAGAACCCGAGAATGCGAAGTAAGAACACGAGAATACGAAGCGAGATTTCGAATAAAATTACCGTTACTTCGCCTCTCAATCTCGCGTTCTCGTGCCGCTTTTGAAATTGCTTACTCGAGGGGAGAGACACGAGAATGTACTTTAACATGCCCGAATCAATGACTATCTCGTGATCTCGTAATCTCTTGTCTCGCGTTTTGAGGTAAAATTCAAAACACGACATTACGAGATGCGAGTGGCCGCATCCGTCTTTCATAATATACTGATGTGAGTTTAATAAATACCATAATCATACTTAAAATGGTGATTTTTCCAAAATCAAACGGTAAAACACAAGATACCTTTGTACATCTTACATCACTGAAAAATTAGTTTCGGGGCACGTAGATATCAATTTCTGGCGGGTAGAAATCAATTTCGTGGCGGGTAGAAATGAATATTGTGGCAGGTAGAAATAAATTTCTGATCGTGATGAAATCAATTATGGGCCGCTGGAAATTAATTTCGGAGCGGGTAGAAATTAAAAAAAAAAAACAAACAAAAAAACAAAGTACAGAGCAGAGGTTTATTTACCCTATGAGCCGCCGTAGTTCAGTCAGTTTTTGTCATTCACTTTGTAAAGTTGATATCATTTTTTTGTATGTGATGCTAATTTTTTTATAGAAATATGGGTGTCTTTTTCCAGACTCTAGAACACAGTGTGAATTTAATTGAGCTTAAAGAGAAATTACTACAAAAACGACCACTATAGTTGCTAGTTGCTACGCTTCTTAAAGTTTTCCTTTGTATTACGGGCAATACGCAGTGGTCATATTTGTGAAATGGCCATGCCCCTTCAAATCAAACCTCAATTATACCAAATACAGAGTTACAATCACATTGACTAAGATATCTTTGTGAAACAATGCTCAGGGCTGCATATGTTTGTTCGTTGGCGCTAACACTTATGTTTATTCGATAGCTGCTGATCAGAAAACTTTGTATTTGTGGGTTTTTTTTTGGTTTTTATCCTGTATACATTCAAAGTTCTGTTATGCATCAATATATGGTTTGCATTCGCCTTTGCCCTCGCCTGCCAGGTGAGTTAATATATGAGCTGTTGATTTGAAATGACTAACCCACTATTTGACCTATAAAAGGCCAGAATGACCTTGACCCGATTTGAAGATCTGGGTCATCACAAGCGTATTGGATACCTACAAAAATTCAAATGTTGTGTTTCATAAAGTAATATAGATTGGCGGCAACTGTGTACAATCTGACTGATCTCAGTCACCTGGCTGGAATGGTTATTGTTATCTATTTATAAACCAGCAGTGTGCCCATCGATTCCAGGAACGTGTTTACCCAACGTATCGATTTATTGCTGATTTAGTGAAAAGTGGCGACGCCAGGAACAGAAATATGTCTATGTATGTGAGCGGTGGTGGTGGTGGTGGTGGGGTAATAATAACATAGACAGGTTGTGAAAAGGGATATCAAATTTATAACTCCGTTTTGAACTTTTTTACTTCCGGTTATAAGAGTGCATGTCTGTTATGTCTCCAATCCGTTGCATCGAAGTTAACACAGCTATACAAGACAAATCATATGAACCGGCTGATCATTTCGATCATTAATTTATTTTTTATTGTACCATATATAATTGTTAGTGGATTCTGGATTTTGTAAAAGTCAAATAGACGAAGGGTCCAGGGGCTGCAAGGGTCTAAGGACGCAAGGCCACGTTTTCCAGGCTGAGTCTATACATTCTACGTATTAGCACAAATAGCTTCAGGTACAGGGGCCGGTTGCTCAAAGCACCATTAAATTTAATCCTGTATTAGATGACATCACGTCAAGTTGTAGGTCTTTCTCTTACCCAGTATCAGCGATTTAATCTGATGTTAGCGACTAATACTCTTTTGAGCAACCGGTCCCAGGCCAATAGATGCTTGGCAGACATGGAAAACCTTGGATAAGTTGATACTTCCATCGGTCTTTAAAGGTATTCCAAAATAGGTTATAAATCAGATTAAAAGTGACTGAATTACAAAGATAATACTATAAACTGTCTTTAAATTAAATCCTGTAAAATTAATAACATTCTCTACCTTATGTTATTTATATCGTACGTAATCTTTAAATTGTTTATTTTTTATAAACAGAAAACTATTTAAGGTATCAGAATGTATCAGACACACATCACATTACATTGCAACAAAAAAAATGCTGGCACTGCCCAAAAATGGAGGGACAGGTTTCCACGCCCAAAAAGTGAAGGGTGGGGTGGGGCTTGAGTCCCACCATAACAGCCCCTAATCCCCATCCCCCGCTATCACCGTCCAAGATCCCTTAGAACACGTTTTTGTTCCGTTGCAGGTGGCCAATGTTGGCTGGTGTAATATAACATATTATATGGTTTTCAATGACTATATCTCAGACGTTGCTATTAAATTGGATTCGGATATACAACATATACATTAAAAACGATTCAATTCATTTACTTCTATGACATCTGCGGACTTTGGTATAAAATGGGAATAATGGACTAAAGTGTACAGCACAGCGATATATATAATAATAACACGTTTTTCTGCATCGTGTGTGACATAATCCATTATTTAGACCCGTTTATTTATTCAACATGACTTTGAAGTGAAGCAATATAAACGTAGGCTCTATTCTTGTTATGTGAACACATGTCCCAGCACGCCACTAATCAAACAAGATTGTGCTAAAATTGTAAAAAACTTAACAAAAAGTACACTCTTTATTAATGTCACAAATAGGATCTAAAATCTCTAATGCAAAAATGTTTGAAAGCGCTTCATCTTTCCAAATGTGTTGATCAATAATTTACAGAGCAAACCATCATGGAAGTTAATATTTCTCTAAAATGCGTTTACAAACAAATATAATTTAACCTATGACTATATTTGCCTATTTTGCGAAGGTTTATTCAATTTCCAGTTTACAGTCAGTTAATATTTCATGCCATTTTATTGAACACAGAAGAATATTTTACGACTAAAGTTAAGACCATATTTACTTTATGAGTTTATAGGACATTTATCAAAGGTCATAAGGTTTCTTATTTTATAAGGGCTTCCAGAGTTCTAAGGTACCATGGTGATGTTTGCATAGACCAGCGAAGTCGCTACGATTGAAACTGATGTGGTATTGCTGTTTGTTTGGCTGAAGTTTAACTTCGCACTAAAGGTTAGTTCACTCTCATGGCGGCGTGCCAGCTGAATTAGCGAAGGAAACCAATCTTGGCGTCCCTGGCCAAAAACAAAGACAAAACCGGACAAATGCAGGACAAACACAGGACGATATACAAAGACAGAACAAACAGGTCCAGAGAGAGGCAGGAAGCTTTGTGGGCAGATATTCTCGCAATGGTCAGAGATTACCATTACTGGGAACGTCTTAGGGACATTGACACCCTCTTGATTTCCCAAGGGCAAGGGGAGAGTTGTGATAACTAGGAATGTACTCATTAACCTTCACACGGCTTTCAAAGTGAATCCGCTACTTTGGCTAATTGCTTCATCTTTATAAGCTGAGACAAAATGCTGTTCCCTATGTTTTACCCTCATGTGTTTAACGTTCTAGGCCAAGGAACTTAAGTTATTAATATGCATCTTCCTTTTCGGTACGACCCTTTTCTTCATTTAGTTGTAAAAGCACTTTTCTTATACTTCTGATATTGAGAAGTGGTCTCTAGCCTCCACGGTAGGCCACTGCCTTTAATGAAACATTGTGTGAGTCAAGTGTTTACTGTTGGAGTTCTCTGGAATTCTGGGAACTATCCCTTCAGCGCTACGTTTGCACCCCAAAGTGATGGTAATTCCGATATAAGGTATGTCTGGTATTTATCTATAGGACAACTGGACCTTCAGTAATAGATTAACTCCATGTTAGCCAACGATTTCGTTTATTGTTGCCAAGTGACGACCTCCCTTTTTGGATGTTTCAGTTAACCTTCTCCCCTTTAATTTAGAACGCTTTCTTTTTCAAGTTAAACTTATTTTATAAGTTGGTATTTGTGTTCTTTAGCATAAGATAATATACCAAATTATAAAAAGTAAAAATGAAAGAAATCCTTATCTAGTTTTTAGGGATTCTAAATTTAATTTAAATCACCTCATTATTGGCCATTGTGTAGACAAAGAAAACCTTGACGTTGTTTCAGTAGACAACAAATATACACTAATCTTACAAACACGTTTGTTTGTCGTCATTTCGTTCCATGCACGGGATAGTCAGTCACGTGTATAAGCCCCCTATCAGCGTCCCATCTGCAAGACTGTCGTCCCACGAAGGAAGGTGTGGATTTCATGGCTTCATTCCCAATCCAAGAAATGTCATAGAAAATTAACTTATCTGAGTTGAGTATACATTAAGATTTTAATCAGAAAAGTGCAGCCGTGGCGTAGAGTCTTGTCATGTGACGCCTTTAAATTCCCTATGTTTTGTCTGCACTATTTTTTTGCACCAGAACGTTAGGAGGCAGTCTCAACGGAGTAAAAAGGATTAAAGTATGAAGCGGCAGATGTGTTATGAAAAGAGATATATCATGCTGTACATGGGACTGACCGGATTGTTTTTCTCAATTTTGGTGCGTGGTAGATTTTGCACGTGTCCTGGTCCTGTGTTTAGTGTCCCATCTGCTAGACTGTCCCGTGATCAGATGGGCTGATTTACTGACCTCGTTCATCAATTTCGCCTACCTACAGCCAGGGCTTCCTACAGGTTTCTGTTTATTCATCAAATATTCACGGCGAACAGCTGCTTAGGTGTCCCTATACCTCGGTACATTGAACAGAATGATTGCTTGTGAACCATATATCATTGTCTGAGGTTTGGCCAATGTTGGGGAAACATACAAGGCATAATCTATACTTTGGTGAAATGTACTGAACACGTGGATACTAATAAAATATCAAATAAGGAACAAATGATCAATAACAAAGTAATAAGTAATAAACGAAAACACATGTTTTTTTTCTCACGTTACGGTCTTTGTTATGTCGGCAAAGTCGTTAATAAATAGAAAAAGTAAGCAATATTTAAAAAAAGTCCCATCTAATTTCCGAAGTACATGGCGGTACGATTCCAGGTGGCAACTTATAGGCCTACTTAAGAAGTGAGCTAAAATGGATGTGAAAAGTAATTCATTCCATTGCGGAAATAATGATATACATTAAACTGGACAGCTTCCCAATTGATTTTTTTCAATGAATACCGAAGATGTTTATTGTGTTTGGCTTAATATTGAGATATAATCTTCTATGTAGTACGTTATCTAATGGTTCTGTAGATGTCTATCGTCCTATAAATAATAGTTCTTTGACGGTTCTTTAGAAAAGATGATGCTCTAGCATGAACCATTACGGAAAAGGCGGTTCATTGATATAAAAAGAAAGAGAACAATTCTTGGAACAGTTGCTGTAGTGTTCCTTACAGAACTAATACTGGTTACATCAGAGCCATGACTGAAGACCCATAAAGGGTTCCATTAGATTGTTTGATTGATTGATTAGTGTTTTACGCTGTGCTTAAGGGTATTTCACTTATATGACGGCAGTGTATGCCGGCACTTATTGACACTAGCACATCCAAGATGTGAAGCGATTGTATAACGCTGGGAAGTTTTATTCCTTCAGTGCTAAGAAAAGACAGCATTGCTACTCTCCGAACAAACTGTCCTTTGCCAGAGGCATATTTTTCTAAGAATGTATACAGAAAAGCCAAAATTTAATCTTTTAACACAGGCACATCAGTGTTTTGGTGGCAAACAAAGACAGGACAGGTGGACAGACAGGTAAATATGGATGTGAAAGGTAATTAATTCCATTGCGGAAATAATGATATACATTAAACTAACTGGACCGCTTCCCAATTGACACCAAAAACAAGGACACAGCAGAAGATCGGCTAAGCTCCGTGGGCCCCAATACAACAGGAAACTCCTTCCAAGGTGTGTTCTTAGCCCGCGGCCGTGGCTTAGCGGTTAACGCGAGCGCTTACTAATCACAATCCGATGTATTGTCCATGGCATGAAGATCCGTCTGTTGATCCTCAGTATGAGTGAGACACACTGTGGCTCCGGCAAGCGCGAGTGGTTTTTACGAGGTTTCCTCCCGCTTTTCCACCGTAATTTGCCAACACATAGTGTGAAGTGGATAATCCGTCGTCATATAAGTGAAATACCCTCGAGTACGATGTTAAACCCCAATGTAATAATCAAACAAACCAAAATGTGTTTGAGCTAAATTCTTTATATTGCAGAATTACCGTTATTTATCCATCAGAACGGCTCGCGAAGCATTTGGTAAATAACTACAAATTATAGTGGTTTGACAAAGTCTTATTATAAAGAGTATACACGTTTTCAATTTGAAGTTTCTCCATTAAATTCGCCTTCTACACATCTAGTGGATGTCCACTGACACAGCTCCATACCCAAAGTCAAACAAAGAATTTCTGCTATAGCCTAAGTCCTCAAATATCTTCCAAGAACCATCAAACGTATTGTTTTCTTTACCCACAGTGACATTTTCGCGGCCCCCTAGTCAAGATTGATACCTTGAAGTTTTCAATGCATTTTTGTCAAAGAATAATTGTAAAACACATATGCACCAAACATTGAAATGCAAAATAAAAATCCACCCAACATCACTGTGTCTATATGCATTTTCAACACTTATACTTGTCAACACAAGCTTCTCAGTAACAAAATAACTAATAACAATACGTATCGGAGCAATTTCTCTTTGACTTATCTACTACACTGAAAATAAAATGAAAGCTTCTGAAATATAGATAAACAAATTGAATAGATTGTTATATGAAAGATTAATCACCTTCACACCTTCTCTTCCGTACATCTTTTCTGCTCCCTTAATCGCTATAATTATGCTTTTCTCCACTCGGCTTAGTTTAGCTTTCAGTTTAAGACGGCTCGCTTTATGTGTTAAGACCCCCTAATTTTTCCCCTCAGATTTTTGTGTGTTGGGCGCAATTTTGATTTGACCAATCGACTTTGCATTTGTGCAAAGAGACATGCTATGGAATGTTTAAAATCAACACACCATGAGCTCAATTATGCGTCTGATATGCTTGCCCTCACTAGCATACATAAGTATGGTTTGTTTGTAGTTGTATTTCTGTGATGTTAATTTTGCTTTTGTGTTTAATTTTATTTGACTTCAGCTGCAACTACTATATAATGTTGCGCATGTACATGTCACTTCTATGTTCCCTGCTGACGATGGCATTATAGAGCCGAACTATTCAGTGACAACGATTACACGTAATGCTTGTGTATATGTTAAGTTGATCAGTGGAACAAATGTATTGCCATTAACGCTTGACTTATTTCCTAGACTGATCCCTCGGAGGTACTGCAGTCGAGTATAATTGTATTGTAATGTGTCCGTTATTTGGAATCTGTTATATGGTGATTGTAGAATTGCGTGTTCTGAATGATAAAACAGCTATAAGAATCCTTTACGCAAATTACGTATTAAAAATGGCCTAAACGCAACCATGCCTGTCTTATTGAAAGGCCTTGAACAGGTGTAGCCCCGGACAGCCAACAATGTATTAGAGCCAATTAGCTTAATAGTATATCCTCTCAGAAATAATGGTTCTTTTATTTTTTATATTTTTTAGAAAAGATGGTGACTATATACAACCTTTTTGACAAAAACGGTTCGTTTGTAAAAAAAAGTAGATATGCTATAGTTGCCGTAAAGGCGTTCCATATAGCAATACAAGGGGTTCAACAAGAGTCTGAGTTGAAGAACCCTTATTGGTCCAACTGCAGCCGTTTGATTATTTCTCGATTTTTCATTTAATTAATAATCTGAAGATTTACCTTGTGACCTGAAATTTTTCATATTATATCGTTAAATGCCCAAATAAACAAAGCACGGATGTTTCTGTGTGAAAGAGTATATTTCGTTTTTTTATATACACTCATAGAAAAAATGGCTTTAATGGAGCCCTTCAGGATTTAGTCATGGTTTATTCTTTTCTACAGAACCATTTAAGTCGTATGCCATTATATTTCCATACAGATGGTTCCATATTTTCTGCAGAACTCTCAAAGAATTAATATATCCATTTAAAATATCACCTGCATACCGGGAAGATTTTTTTTTTTCTGTCGACCATCTGGTATATGAGAGAGTCACCAGTTCTGGCTCCGGCAATCGCGGGGGTGGTTTTTAAGAGGTTTCCTCCCGGTTTTCCATCATAATAAAGCTGTGCGCTGTGTGGACAACCCGTCCTCATACAAGTGAAATACCCTTGAGTACCACGTTAAACACCAAACAAACAGACATGATGTAACGGTCCATTGCTTCTTTTATTTACAGGATATTTCAACCTTAGCTTTATTATACAGTGTCCAGCATCGAATAAAAAGCATATATTTTCCGTTTCTGGACCGATTCGGCCTTCAAATATTTTAAATTACTCTCCTGAATTTACGTAATAATTGAATTTTAAAAACCAGCTAATTTTTTTAGAATTAAGATACCTGCTGCTATGGAAAGTTAGTATAGACAGATGGAAGTAAAATTAACGTATAAGTTGATAAAGCATTTAAAGAATTACAGTTAATGAGATACACCTATTCGCTTTTTTAGGTTTGGAATAAAATAAACGATTTCGAAATATTAACTTTGGCTTTTTTGCGTTCCTTGACCAACTTATATTGATTCAAGGCTATAGAGTAGAAATACTATTTTCGTCTTGTGACTTAAACACTCTGATGTCTAAGGTAGGAGGCAATTATCTTGACTGTCGCCGGTGTTGATTGCAAGGCCATAATTGCACGACATTTACCGTTAAAGATGACCCGGAATTCACGGTGAAGTTCTCGCGATGTCCAATTTAGTTTCCAATGTAGTTTTTTTACATTTAATTTTAGACCCGTTTGGCCAAGATCACCTCATTGTTAGCCCAGATTGTGGAAAATTAGACGGATGGTAAATCGTGGCTTTTAAAACCCGAATTCACGTATTTTACACGGCGTTGATGTGAAAATACAACTCTTTTGTATTCCACATAGTGGAACTGCTCAGTCTGGGATTTTGCAGATCTAGCGCCCAACGCAATATCATATTGATTTGGTAGATAACGATTACCAGATGCATGCCGCATGTGAAGCGTTGCACGGGGTTGACAATTAACAATCTTTAACATTGCATTAAACGGATATTTTATTAATTCAACCACAGAAATATGTTTAATAATTGAACGGATCTGTGTGTGTTTGTCCCACTGGATGGTCACCAAGCTCGAACATAACTCACAGCTCGAACAAAAAGTCACAATTAACATTTTGACTAAAAATGGAAGGTTTATGTCTGGAAGTCTCTTTTAGCCACCATAGAATCGCTAATAATTTTGAGAGTATTTGCACTCATGTGATATGTGAAACGCATTGATGCCTCTGGCTTAGGTAAGTTTTTCTTTGAGAGTAGAAAAAGGTTCTCTTTATTTCTAATTGGCGGAAGACTGTTATCACTAGCTATGGTTATGCCAGGGTTAATAACTGTTTGAGTAAAAACACCTTCTATTAAAGGGATACCGTGAAGAACTGTGTAAAACACCAATCAATCGCTCTGGTGACACACCTTGTTGTTAGATTTATTTTCGAACAAGGATGCTTAGGTTTATTACAGCATCGGTCAGAGATTGGTATTGTCCATGATTGCTGCTGAAGTAAACTGACCAACACGTTGAGTAAACTGGACATCACGTTTATCTTCATCAAAGAGAGTGTCCGGCTGGGTTAATCGGGCAGTATAATATCTTAATGAGCTGATGCCGGGGCAATTGTTACGATCAAAGACAAATTGTTTGTATTGGGTGGGTACACGCTATGTCTTGTCTCGACTCATAAAATGCCTCATGGCACGATAAGGTTAAACATAACTTATATCCACTTGTATATAAACTCTTATAGCATTAGATCACGAAACGTGTCTTCCTTGTATACCTCTTAGCAAATTAAACCGTACAATATTGTAGCGCACGAACGGGTTGAAGTGCATTTTCCGCAGGTGATATGTATCAAAGTGCATTGAAATGGTTAAGCAATTTTCAGTTGGAAGGTGGTTTACTCTGCAGACCGCACTATAGGTTAATATTTAAGGTTTTTATCATCATAACAACAGCACAGTCGATTATAATAGATGGCAATCTATGTTCCAATTAACCAGAAAGATAAATTAAATAGTCTTTAGCAACTTTATTTCTTGAACTGTAATATTAACGCCTTCATTAACTCGCAGGTTCAAAATACCGATTAACCCTTCTTTGCCTGAAAGTGGTGTTATTTTGTTAAGGGATGCCCCTCTGTTGTATTTATATCACGGATCGAAACTTCCATATAAACAGTTATTGAAAGAACAGTGGCTCTTATCTGACCAATATTAAAAAAAGATAGGTGAGCCGTTAGTCTGTAAATAAAAGAAATCCATGTCGATCGGCCATTAAGTCCTGCTAATTGAAGAATTCATGGGAGTCGGCGTCTTCTAGCCATGCATATAT
>JAVFBW010148674.1:0-12403 GCA_034783835.1 Mopalia ciliata
TTTGTTGAAACTAGGTAGCTGTCGAAGAGAATGTGAATTGTAGTATGTGATGTGTGGGTTTTTGTTGAGACTGGGTAGCTGTTGAAGAGAATTTGAATTGTAGTATGTGATGTGTGGTTTTTTTGTTGAAACTAGGTAGCTGTCGAAGAGAATGTGAATTGTAGTATGTGATGTGTGGGTTTTTGTTGAGACTGGGTAACTGTGGAAGAGAATTTGAATTGTAGTATGTGATGTGTGGGTTTTTGTTGAGACTGGGTAGCATCGAAGAGAATGTGAATTGTAGTATGTGATGTGTGGGTTTTTTGTTGAAACTAGGTAGCTGTCGAAGAGAATGTAAATTGTAGTATGTGATGTGTGGGTTTTTGTTGAGACTGGGTAACTGTCAAAGAGAATTTGAATTGTAGTATGTGATGTGTGGGTTTTTTGTTGAAACTAGGTAGCAGTCGAAGAGAATGTGAATTGTAGTATGTGATGTGGTGGTTTTTGTTGAGACTGGGTAGCTGTCAAAGAGAACATGAATTGTAGTATGTGATGTGTGGGTTTTTTTGTGAGACTGGGTAGCTGTCAAAGAGAACGTGAATTGTAGTATGTGATGTGTGGGTTTTTGGTGAGACTGGGTAGCTCTCGAAGAGAATGTAAATTGCAGTATGTGATGTGTGGGTTTTTGTTGAGACTGGGTAGCTGTCAAAGAGAACGTGAATTGTAGTATGTGATGTGTGGGTTTTTGTTGAGACTGGGTAGCTATCAAAGATAATATGAATTGTAGTATGTGGTGTGTGGGTTTTGTTTAGACTGGGTAGCTGTCGAAGATAATGTGAATTGTAGTATGTGATGTGTAGGATTTTGTGGAAACTAGGTAGCTGTCGAAGAGAATGTGAATTGTAGTATGTGATGTGGGGGTTTTTGTTGACACCGGGTAGCTGCCGAAGAGAATGTGAATTGTAGTATGTGATGTGTGGGTTTTTGTTGAGACTGGGTAGCTGTCGAAGAGAATTTGAATTGTAGTATGTGATGTGTGGGTTTTTGTTGAGACTGGGTAGCTTTCGAAGAGAATTTGAATTGTAGTATGTGTGGGTTTTTGTTAAAACTAGGTAGCTGTCAAAGAAAATTCTAATTTTAGTGTGTAATTTGTTGGGTTTGTTGAGCCTGGGAAGCCAACAAAGGGAATGTGGATTTAGTACCCGATGTGTGTTTTTCTATTCTGTTAATATCACTATATTAATATAATTTGATTATCACTTCTCTTCTGATATATATATTTGTGATATTCACTGGAGTGTTTTGGATCTCTGATACAAGTAGTCTGCGATATTTATATAACAAAAAATTTGTAAAATTGTATGAGTTGAGGATTTGCTTTTGATATATGCTAATATGTATTATTATTCAATATATACTCATCATATAAGTGAATGTAATTTTTTTTGTTAATTTTATTTTGTATTTATTTACTCCTTTTAAAGCTGAAGCAGAGATATTTCACTGGTTATAATTTGTTTCCACATAGAAACTCGGGAGACGAGCGGATTGTGAATACGCTCCTACTTTGTTATGTAGTTATCGCGTGGCGAGTCATATACTGAGAAGCT
Source organism: Mopalia ciliata (assembly GCA_034783835.1). Taxonomy (NCBI): domain Eukaryota; kingdom Metazoa; phylum Mollusca; class Polyplacophora; order Chitonida; family Mopaliidae; genus Mopalia; species Mopalia ciliata. The sequence continues at coordinate 1,590 of JAVFBW010148674.1, forward strand.
ATAGTTCTATTTTTAGTGAACCAGAGATCTGTATAGATTTTATAAAACTGATCGGTTGGCACCCTAATCAGTGCTCGACTCAATAATGTCGAAAGACTTTGTGCATTTAGCTTTAAGGACTCTGCCGCTAGTCCGGAGTAAAAAATGCGACTATCTTTTCGTGGCTTTTGCGGTTATTTCCAAAGGATGATTATATCAACATCATATAAATTTAGAAAGCAGATGATTTCAAGATTCTAAATATAATGTCATATTATGATTCATTTGATTTTATAATGACAAAAATTAAAAAAACGTCAAATAATTTTTTAAAACAGACCCTTGTTTGTAACTTTTATTTTTGTTAGATGGTTTGAGACTTTTTCTCCAAATCTGCATGTCTGTGTAGACCGGTATTTAAACGAAAAAAAACGTCATAGGGTTTTTCTAAATTCTAGTTAGTTTTTGAACAATTGATAAAAATATATGTAAAAAAAAAAAATCTGCCCTTAAAATATCAATATCAAAAAACTGCATGACGGTTTTTTAGATAATGGCTTCAAGATTGTCTGTGCCAAATTTCAAACACTTAGTGCAAATAGTGAACGAGAAATAAACGATTTCAATCATAAAAATCAAGAAAAATGAAAGCTGAGAAAACAGCCTAAATGTATGTAGGTGATTGAACTCGGGATTATTTCAAGATTACTCCAATAAATTTAATTAACAAGATGTTTTTTAATAATTGAATAAAAAAGCCAAATAGAGTTTTTTAGTACATAATTTTTAAACAATGTCTTCAAAGGGCAGTTTTAACTCCAAAATCTTACAGACGTCGGCCTAACAGATCACTTCACACCTTTGTTAATGACTAACAGTATGAGTCCTATTGGAGGCACTCTTAAATACAAAAAAAAAATTGTTAAACTTTTCGCGTTAGCAAGATTATGAAAAGAAGATTTCAGAAAAACAAAAAAAGAAAAAAGTCAACATTTTACCCTTTCAGGGCGTCAAAATGGCGAATGTGAATCGTAGTATGTGATGTGTGGGTTTTTTTTTTATATAGACTGTGAAGCCTACAAAGGGAATGTTGATTTAGTACGCGATGTGTGTATTTCTATTCTGTTTCATCACTGTATTTATGCCATTTGATCATCACTGCCGAAGGTGTTCTCTCTGTCGATCCATAATGTGAAGCATGTGTGGACGCAGAATTTCATCCCGATAAGCGTTCAGCGTACGGTCTTCTGCAGATTAGAATCGCAGAAACCCGTAGCAAAGACGTGCAATGGTACTCTGTCTGACGTCCATGTGCCGTGTGACTTCCGACCGCAATTCACCTAACTGGAAGTGGCCAATCGCAATATTTCGATTTGCATCGTTGATGGAGAAGGCACGCGATTTTACAGTCGCTATAGGTCGTTTTTAAATACTATTTAAGTAGCATAACAGCCTTCAGATCAAGAAAATAATTACAACTAAGTCAGTAATTAATATATAACAAACCGAAAGTGACGTACGTGGTGCAAGTGACCCGCAATATATCGTATGCTATATCAGTGTTAAACGAAGTTTAATATGGGGGTTTCCAATTATGACGTTACGACAACAGAGTGACGTCCCTTTGTTAAATAACGTTATCAGTTTACGGCAAGGGAGTGGCTAATCCACGATTTTGTAACATGGGCGGTATAGGAAATATTGTAAATTAACAGTAAAAGTTCATAAAAATATATGTATTTCCTTTTTCCATAGCTTAAAGTAGAATTTTTTTGCGAAAGTTACAATTTAAAGCTATATTTTCCTGAAAATAAACAACCCTCCGTGTTAAAGTATAGACAGGCTGCCCTAACGTGTCGTAAAGAGGCAACGTCATTTCGCAAAGGGAAGTCACTCTGTTGTCGTAACGTCTTAACTTGAAACCCCGTATTGGGTTTTATTCCCGCCATTCTGCACTTATACACAATGAACTATGTTGTTTATAAATGTTACAATTTCGATGACTAGAGAAACCCGAGTCACACTATTCATCAACTTTAATAGAGCTAAGAATTTCTTTATATATTGGTAACTCTGCACTGTATCCATTGTCGGGTTTTTGTTTCAAGATGTCTACGTATTCTTTAGGGAGAGCAGCTTGAACAGCACCCCGAAGTATTATGTCTTTATATTGTGGAGACGGGAGTCCATTGGGATCCATAGTTTGACTCAGCTTATAAAAGAAACAGTCGTGTACAGCGCCGTCTTGAGTCGTTACCTCAGCCTGGATTTCGCAGTATTTTCCAAGATGAACTTCTTCTGCTCTGAAAAATTAAAGCCGAATGAGTCTGAATTGAATATAGAATTGAATACTTTAATCACCAAATATAAATTTGTTACATGCAAGTACTTATGCCAGGTGGCGGATTAAAAGAAATCCCAGGGGCTTGATTTATCCCAATTAAAACTTAAACAGTTGATAATTATGGTTAGGTTTATTCGTTTGGGGTAGCATATTTACAATAACGGTATGTTCCAATATTCTACACAGCAACAGGCTTTTAAACTGTCATATCTCGTTTTTCACATACCTGGCCAATTGCTGACGGTCACTGTCCGTGACTTCCCAGAGTAAACCCCAGATAAAGTGACCTGGTTTTGGCCGGCATGTGGCTTTACATCCCTTCCATTCCTCGCTGTAATAGTCGAAACAAAAATCGAAATCCTGTCCAAAACAGATAAATTCAAAACAATTATATTTCTAAAAGCAATCATACTGGGACAGGGATGTAGTTTAAGAATCATCTTATGTTCTAGATAACTCCAGGGACAAGTTTCTTAATAAAACTTTAACTCGAGTTGTGTTATGGGTAACATATACAGATATCTCGGGAGATGGTAATGAGTAATGACCATTAATATGTGGTATAAAATAGTGTTAAAAATGTATAGGTAACAAGATATTTGACATGGGTTATGAATTAATCTGCATACAAATAGGTATTTCAGAGATACGGGGATTAACCATTGAACATGTCTGTTAAAGAGAATGAGTTACAACCTGTCTGATGCAGATGGAAGTTTCGCCTTAACCAGTAGGTCCTTTCGAGTTGTGTTTCTCTTGCATGCTATAATGAGTCTTTGTTAGAGAGGAGAAGACATTTTGGGTACAAGATTTTGATATTCCTGTAAAAGGAAACTAGCATACTGGGTGCTTGGCTGGTCATATTGGAAAACAAATGGAATTATTTCCTTTTAAGACCTTAACATGTACCTGGTTTCCAATTTAAACCCAGTGGATACAGGGTTTGAAGAGTTTGAATCCAATAAGCCTCTCTTTCTAAACGCTTCTGTTTCGTTTCTTCTTCAGGGGGAAGAATTTGTGTTTTTTCAATCGCATGATTTCAAAATGATTTTCAACCGAATGATCAGGGAGAGTGAAATGTTCAACTATTGGAGATATGAGGTTGGATCTAATGGAGCTCAAATGATTGTTGGCTCTAAGCTAAAGGGGATTTTTGGTTTCACAAACATATTGTTTCAGACACTTCTTATAAGTTATAAGAAAAACCACATTTTCAAAATCTCAATTCAGGCTGTCTTCCAAATAATAAACATATCTAGTTTTATGCCCAAAAAAGGAGGCCTGTGTTTGACGTTGAACCCCAATCAAAAAATAAATTGAATGATCGATAAAGCTCCGGCTTAGTTGTCCCCAATACGGAATGTATCTTCTTTGTTACACATTTATCACCACTTTTCAATCGAGTAGATTACCCATAACAACTCGAAATAATGATCTTTAAAGACAATTATCTTCCCTAGTTTACCTAGAACATGAAATGATCCATCGGTTTTGATGAATACACATCTGTTGACCCTCTGAAACAGGGCAATTTTTACTGGAGTGTGGCAAGTCTTTCTTAGCACTGGAGGAAGATTAACTTTCCAACAGCATAAAAACCATCACCTTTTATGACTGTGTTTACGTGAATTATTGTTTGAATACACCTTGGGCAAAATTTGGGGACCGGCACATGGTGAGAACCGGCTCAGTATGGATTTGGGAGCAAGCAGGTCTACACGCCGTAGGACTTTCAAAAGTGTCTGAGCAACTTTCGTCGTGTTCGAAGTGCAGTCGGTTTACGAATTCACCCACGTATGGACTTAAAACACAAACGGTGGGTTGTGACTGGGGCTTTAGCAAGGCGTAACACACCAGTCTAAATCTGTGTAAATACCTAAAGAGGCCGAGAAAAAAATACTGTTGCATATATTTCATATAGATCTATGACCATCTGGAAATAATGTAGGAATTATACACAGATAAGTAAGACCTACATTGAAACAGAAACAGTATACTTAATGGCGCATACAGATTCTGTAGCACAATGCCAAAGTGAACTCAGCTTTGCAACTTACCTTAAGCACTGCAGGTCCAAGAACTCTGGCTTTCGATTCTTTTCCGACAGTGTGGAATACCCTCTCTTTAAAAAGATTACTGGCGTATGCAAAATATTTAAGCGCCATAGTGCACTAGCGGCATACAATTATCACTAAAAAGCCTTCCAAATTATTTGCCTATCAAGAGATTAGAACAAATAGGTTAACACTCAAACTATATAGTTTATGATAATCAAGCACACTCTTTATATGTAGTATAAGGTAAATATCTATATCTCTATATGTATATATATATATATAACTCTTGTAAAATTTGACGTAAATATAACAGTTTATAATGGTATGGCCCCGGGATTGTCTATAAATAGTAGACGCTACATATCCTTACTGAATTAAGCATTTTTTCCTAAGATTTTACTCAGAATAAAAAAAACTTGGTAACACAATGTCAATTCCGAGAAACGCTAAGCTTGTTTTGACGAAAACCTTTCACGCAAAATGTTTTGAACGTTTGCCCTACAGTACTGCTCACATCATGTCTGACACCAAACGATTCACGCTATTGTGACAAAACTTTTTTTTCTGACGGTTTTCAATGTTAACATTGTAAAGGGGTATCCAAAAATAATCAGAGAAAAATCAGATAGGCCTATATGTTTTGAGAGGTCGGCGAGAGCGGCAGATCAATTTCCAAACTTCACCATGGGTTGAGACAGGCTAAGACGGAGGAATTGGCCCTATTCATTTTGCTAGCATGCATACATTATGGCTCTATAATGGAACCATTTATGGTTTTGTATGAAACACTGGTATAGAAAAGAGAACGCAACCATGATTCTGCACTATTTTCCAGGGCATAAAAATTGTTTGGCCTTTCCATCTCGTCTCTTCGTTGAACACTTGTGGGTTAGACCGACCCAAAAAACAACAACTCGACCCCCGTTTTCACGTCAAAATCAGGCATTTCTCAGCCGAACACTCCTTGCTTTTGATCGATATAAAACGGCTTCCCGCGGTAAAGTCGAGATTTGGTGGGAATCGGCTTGGGTCCCTCAAAGCATATCACGTTAACAACGAACAGGGCAGAGCATTTTTTTTTTTTTTGCGAGGTTAGCGACCATACGGATAAAATACTATAAGTCAGGCTTTATTTCTAAAGGTTTCGTAGGGATCTGCGTCGTATCTCTACTGACTGTATAAAAGGCCTACAAGTCTATTAGGCGTATTCGCATTTTACTTTAAAGGCTTTCAGTGGAGAAAAAAATGTGCCATTTTGATGCATATTCATATGAAATCAAGCCGAACGCATGTCGCTACTTCTCTGTAATGTCGGCTACTTCGAAGAGGGTAAGTAGACCAAATTACAATATATTCTGTAAACAGGAAGTACATATACATCTCACGTAACCTCTCACGTAATACTGATCATTTCAAGGGAGGTAACTTGTAAAGATTTACTTTACCAAATGACTGAGTTATCCACGTGTTTATTGTTTACGTCTGAAGGCTATTCTTGCGTTGATATGATGACGTCAGTGGAGCTACATTATTTTAAAAATATTTACAGTGGACGAAATTTGAATTATTTGCAACAAGTAAGACATAAAAAAGAAGCAGTGTTTTGTTTGAAAGTGATTTTACCCTAGAAACGGTCCTGTTTGATGTGGGTTGTTTTATACAAATCCGCAGAGCACTTTTGTTGATTTCCACGCATGCGCACAAAAGCATCCGGCGGTTAAGATTACATGTTTTCGTGTAGTATTTATTGCTTCCATTAACCTCCGAGATATCTGTACTGGTTCGGAAAGTGTCGAAGGATGTTCCGACATGGGCTATATCGTGACTCACCAGACTATTACAGTTGTAATATCCCAATCGAATAATTTCGGTATATTTGTATTAGGTAAACATGCTTAAAAAGTGGAAGATACAGTTTTTTTTACTAAAATTCGACTAAAATAAAAGTCGACACTAGGCTTACCGATGGAAAAGAGAAAAATGGCGGGTTAGAAACAGATAACTGAACCCGTATTTCTAATTTTTTTTTTTTAAATATTTTTATCAAGGCTAATGACACTAATGGGGTATTTCAAGACTCGTTTGGCATATCAAATGTGACAGCAAGTTCGCTATATCGAATATTTATTGACCAAAGCTAATCGAACCCATAATAGGCGGTAATTAAAAAATACCCCATGAAATTACATAGTTATGTGCACTTTAATTTGTAATTAATTTGAGTGAGGAGTATTAGTTCCACGTGTTCGATGTATGTAAGCCATTTATTATAACCAAATTGTTGTCATTCAATGTCGTAAAGAATCTAAATTGTTTTATAAAATTGTCCTTATTGAGTACGAATGTTCCTTTAATATAATGGTTTGTTAAGTAGGAATGTTCTTTAGTACTGTTTTGTTGAGTATGAGTGTTCCTTTTTTGTCTTGTTGAGCTTATGAGTTCTTTTATTGTACTGTCTCGTTGAGTACATGGATTCATTTATTGTACCATATTGTTGAGTACGAGTGTTCTTTATTATAAAGTCTTGTTGAGTACGAGTGTTCCTGTATTGTGCTGTTTTGTTGAGTACTGTGTTCTTTTATTGCGCTGCCCTGTTGAGTATTGGGTACGAGTGTTCCTTTAATATACTGTTTTGTTGAGTACGTGTTCATTTATTGTGCGGACTTGATGTGTTCTTTTATTAGGCCGTTTTGCCGTGTAAATGTATTATTATGTTTTATGCTTTTACTTATAAACAGTAGTTTTCCAAGGTAAGACCTGATAACTCCACAGATTCCGTACCATACCTCGCAACACTTATGCTAGCTATCGGCGAACAAACAGACATCCCATTGAAATAGCGAAAACGCATAGACCAATCAAATACATCTATCACTTTTCATACAGTGTATCGCCTCTGCATAAATATCATGTCAAACAGCAGAGAAAAATAATCTTCTTTGTGAGCATTGGAATTTATTACATGTTTTTTTAATGTAGAAAAAGAAAATTGGACTTTATAGTGTAATATTTCATGGTTGTCTGGTACGGCGGTGATAGATTTACCTTGCGTCGTTAAATAGAAGTGTTATGTACTTCGCTGTTCGAGCCTTGAAGCAGAGGTAGCAATGGAACCATGGCTTAAACGAAGAGTGAATAATGCTGCCTGAGGGACAGAATTAAACATACCCTGGTGATATTTATATCACACTTTGAAACAATTCAAAGCGTCAAGACAATTTACCAATCTCCCTCCGAAGCTCATGTAGCATGGTAATATACATCGGCAACTGATAATCTCCATGTTTGGAATGGGTTCGAGACTTAACAGAGTTAATTATCTCCCTTGAATAATGAGTCCCGATTCTTGATAATGACGTAATGTCCTCCATATAAACTCGGATAACCAGCCTTGAAGAATTTTACGAATAAGTCTTTTATGAATGTGAACATTAATGTATTCGACAGAAATAATGATAATTTTTTGTTCCCAATTTCTTATATTTCTTGCTGTACGTTTTCTAATTGTCCACATTAGTATATGTCACCCTTTACTGTGGCTGAGGTGCATAGTTTTAGGCAAACTAGACGACGCCATTTATCTGATGAGACAAATATTCAACTCAGTTTTACTAAAAATTGTCTTCATTTCAGTTGAATAAATGTTGGCCATCCATTTATTTGTCCAGCAATATTTAATTCAAGCAACACAAGCAAGATTTGTTCCCCCTCCTTTAATTTGCACAGAACACGAGCTAATGACATCATAGTATAAACTTACGTCATATAATTTTTTATGATGTCCAAATTTAATATGTTTTTCGTCCAATCGTTGAGTGTTACATATATCACGTTTCAATTTTCGTGTGTTGCGGTTTTTTTTTTCTTTTTTTTTTCTAGCTTCTTTCTTACACGTCCTAAGATGTCACTAATTTACTAAATTATATTGGTCATTTTTGTTAACACTGCAATTATCACTTACTTATCGCCAATAACTAATTACGCATGGTATATTATAACCAGATCGAAATAAGCTCCCCCGTTTTGGGCTGTCGTGTTAACATCTAGCTAGCTATATAATACATAACCAATAGGCCTTCATTTCTTATGACGGAAGGAAAACGTTATAAAAACGTATTGTAGAATTTACTTAAGAAATACATGTATTGGTTTTTAGCTCAACGTTACCGTCACTGACTCTTAAAATCACCACCAATTCCTCCATGATACTAATCCAGCATGATCTTGTCGTCCACAAAAGTTTGTAGGCTACCGAGCAGGGCCCGGTTGTTCAAAGCTCTGTTAACCTAACGGCCAGTTAGATGACGTTGCGTCACAAAGAAATGGACGTCACGTTCCAATAGAAATTCATTGTTACGCAACGTCATCTAACGGGCCGTTAACTAAACTGAGCTTTGAGCAACTGGCTCAAGATAATTTCTAACGTCATGTCTTTAATCACGTGCACTTGCACGGGCTAGTTTTGGAGTCATCTAGGTTGTAAAGATTGCTAGAATTGATGAATTCAGCTGTGTGTATTAATTACAGATATAAACGAATGTAACGAGACCGATGTTTGTGGTGGTAATGCTACATGTGTTAACCACCAGGGAAGCTACAGCTGTTTATGTGACGACGGATTTGAACTCAGAGGAGGTAACTGTGAAGGTGCGTCCTTTATTCGCTGTTCTGACGACAACCCTCTAAATTGCCTTTTTCTGACTGGCTTTCTTTCTCTGGAATGACTTGTTTCAAATCTTACTTCTTATGGCTGCCTAAAGACTATACTCAAGTCAGTTTCCATTGCATGTTATCTGACACAAGTTTTGTGTCTCATAGGCCTACCTTAAGAATACGGTAATACTTCCTAGGTAGAAAATACTTTTTTGTCACTTTTTCATCTGCTTTGGATTAGCATTGATTATAAGACTATATATATAAAAGAGGACCAAACGATTTTTGCTTTATTTGAGATTCAAGAACTTCTGTTTGTAAATGAGGCTGTCGAGTTGGAAAAAATTAGCAGTTGAGTGAGTCTTGTTACATACACTAGAGTATAGCACGATGACTGACTGAAGACAGATGTCAGTCATCTTCTATAGCCAACAGTTTTATTCGATCTACATCGCATTATAACCCTTGGCAGATCGAGCGCGTATAAATAGAATTACAGCTACGCCCCCCTGACGGTTAAGCGACCAAATTTCGAGTTAAGGCGTTGATAATATATGTTTAATGTTATAGGCCTTCTCAAATTTTGACAATTTGTTTAACTTTGTTAAGCACTATAAGCGTTCATACAGAGATTTTGTGTCTGTAGGAGTGGGTAATTAGGCATTACTCTCATTGAGTTGGTTGCATATACCGAACGCTTCCCCCCTTTTTATTATTGACTATTGCTGTCAGTTCAACCGGTTGGGTCATCAACGCCTGATTGGCTGCATAGAAGTTCCCACGCAACCAATCAGTCGCTTGATAAAAGCATGTGGTTATATACACTCGATCCGCCAAGAGTTGTAAAGCAGAGTAGCTCAGAATAAAACTCTTGTCTACCGAAGATGGAAATCAGTAGATTTTCTTGTGTCTTCCAAGCGGAACATTGGAACCAGAATGTGACATCAGTCAACAGAAGGCATAGTCTAAAAGGATATCAAATCGACTGAAAGCAAGTTTTTGAAACAAACATCTAATTATATGCATAGAAGTGTTTCAAATTTTTGGTTTAGCTTTTGTATTCTTGAATGGGCATAAAATGTTTTGGTAATTTTTGGATTAGCTTTGTTTATTCTTGAAGGTGTATAGAAGTTTCTCCAATTTTTGGTTAAGTTATTTTTTTATACCTGAAGCTTTTTTTTCTTGGTGTATACAAGTTTCTCAAATTTTTTGTTAAGCTTTTATTTTTTAAGGTGTAAAGAAATTTCGCAAAACTATGGTTTACTTTATAAATTCTTGACTAAAATCTAGAAGACGATCCCAAATCTAAGACCAAGAATATTGGTGTTGTAGATATAGACGAATGTCAGAATGGTACAACAAACACTTCAGCCTGTTTATTTAACGCTATATGTAATAACTTGTTTGGGTCTTATGAATGTATCTGCGGTGAAGGATTTAGTACCGTGTTGAACGGGACCGCTTGTCAGGGTGAGTGGACACACACATCTTGCACTTAAATAAACTGAAATGCATTCGGGACGCACAACTAGAAAATGATGATAATTCTCAAGTTCGCATGCTGAAAAATGTCCAATCGTATATAAGTGACACAGAAGCACTTACGAAACTAACTGTCTGAACGCCAAACGATCACATGTTGTAGCAGATCTTCGGCATGATTTATCTTCGCATTTCAATCAACAATATCGTTGACAAGTATTTCTTAGAAGTTGTGAGAAACTTTCTAGGCATCGCCGCACGGTCGGCGAGGGGGGGGGGGGGGGGGGGGGGGGGAGTCA
>JAVFBW010148685.1:0-12402 GCA_034783835.1 Mopalia ciliata
GATCAAATGTATCGTTTTTCACATTTTTTTAAAAATGTTTTGTTTCCATTATTTGATTAAATGTTTTGTTATTAACCTTCATTTAAATGCATCATTTCTAACTTTCGCTAAAATATCTCGTCTATATAACATTTGATAAAAAGTTTCGTTTCCTCCATTTTATAAATCGGTTCCTTTATAAAATTTATTCAAATGTATGGTTTATAAAATTTCTTTCAATGTCTTGTTTCTTATATTAATTTTATGATATCTCTTTTTCAGATTTAAGAAAAACCTCATAAATAACAAGATGGAGGATGAAGTTGCATCTTTGGTCATTGACAATGGTTCCGGAATGTGTAAAGCCGGGTTTGCTGGGGACGACGCGCCGAGAGCAGTGTTCCCTTCCATAGTGGGCAGACCACGTTATCAGGTAAGTTAAATTCGATCACAACCAGTGTTGGTCAAGCTACTTTCATAAAGTAATAAGTACGGGTTACTTATTCCAATAAGTAACTAAATTAGTTACTCAGTTACAAATTTTAAAAGTAACTAGTTACTTCAGAAAGTAACTATTGTGATCGGCAAAAGTAGCTATTGTTACTTTCAAGTATTTTTTAAAAAAGCTCAATAAGTGAACCCACTTCCACCCTTAGATAACGGAATAAGAAATACATGTATGTGAATGTTCAAGTATTTATGATAAATGTGAATATTAAAATGAAATCAACCCCTAATACAATACAATAGTCAGCGTTTATGCGCTTAATTGTCTCCGGCTCTGTTCAGTAACCTAGGAAGTAAACAGTAAAAAAAATATCTGCCTCTAGGGGTTACGAGGTTTCCTCCCGGTTTTACACAGTAATAAGGCTGTGTATGATGAAGTAGACAATCCCTCGTCATATAAGTGAAACACCCTGAGTACGACGTTAAACACCAATCATACAAACAAATAAACTTTTGTAGTACACAGCCCTCATATGAGTAGTATGCCCTTAGTACGGCGTAAAATATCAATCAATCAATCAATGAATCAAGCCGCTTGTATTGCCTGTACATGTTTGATTTGTTGTTAAGTTATTTTATTGAAAAGGTCTAGGATTTTGAATCAATCGTCAGTTTGACTGCCATCTGATTTTATATTTAACAAATGTTGACCAGGGTAGGCTAACACGACATGAGCCGGCATCTCTGATTACACAACATAAATGAAGGGCTTTGTAGATACAAATGAAGAAGAACTGTATTCGCGGTATTTCCGTGCTCAATTCGAACTATGGCAGACCTCCTAATGGATCGTACAAGCTTTTTTGTATGTCGGACGCAACAAATAGAATTTATAATTCTTATGAAATCGTGACAATTGGAATTTGATTCTAGGATTCATATATTTTGGAAGACCATATTGATTTCATTCGAACTTATTAATGTTTCAGGCAACGATGGTGGGCATGGGAAATAAAGACAGCTATGTGGGAGACGAGGCTCAAAGTAAAAGGGGTATGCTCACCTTAAAATATCCCATCGAGCACGGAATCGTCACCAACTGGGACGATATGGAGAAGATCTGGCATCACACCTTCTACAATGAGCTTCGCGTAGCCCCAGAGGAGCATCCAGTCCTTCTAACAGAAGCTCCCCTGAATCCCAAAGCTAACAGAGAAAAGATGACGCAGATCATGTTCGAGACGTTTAATTGTCCTTACATGTACGTTGCTATCCAAGCCGTGTTGTCATTGTACGCTTCTGGACGTACCACTGGTATCGTAATGGATTCCGGGGATGGTGTCTCACACGTTGTCCCGATATACGAGGGTTACGCCCTCCCGCATGCGATCAGTCGGGTTGATCTGGCGGGGAGAGATTTGACGGATTATCTCATGAAAATTCTAACAGAGCGTGGCTACTCCTTCACGACATCCGCGGAGAGAGAAATCGTAAGGGACATTAAAGAGAAATTGTGTTACGTAGCTCTAGATTTCGAGAGTGAAATGGCTACTGCAGCTCAGTCCTCGTCGTTGGAGAAGAGCTACGAACTTCCCGACGGTCAAGTAATCACCATTGGCAACGAAAGGTTTAGAGCCCCCGAGTCCCTTTTTCAGCCATCTTTTCTGGGCATGGAACAGCATGGTATCCACGAAACGGTGTATAACGCCATCATGAAATGTGACGTTGATATCCGTAAAGACTTGTACGCCAATGTGGTGTTGTCCGGAGGAAGTACCATGTACCCAGGCATCGCGGACAGGATGCAGAAAGAGATTACAACGCTTGCGCCCCCCACGATGAAGATAAAGGTCATTGCTCCACCCGAAAGAAAATACTCCGTGTGGATCGGTGGATCTATTCTCGGGTCGCTATCTACTTTCCAACAGATGTGGATCAGCAAACAGGAATATGACGAATCTGGTCCATCTATTGTTCACAGAAAATGTTTTTAGACGTTAGCTCTGTATGACTTCTATGTACTATAGGTGATCGATACACTGGTCCTTGATAAATATAAATACAAAACTAAGGGTGTTTATACACCGATTGTGTTATGATCCACAAACACCGTAAACTTATCTTTAGTGAATAAATGAACATTTTACATTGCAGGTACAAATTTGGAAGTGTAGATTATTGTGTTTCAAGTATTTAAAAATTTTTTTTTTATGTTTCTTTATGTTTGTACCCACACGTCATATCATACCCACGGACACGCTGAGTGATCATCATTACATCATGAGACATCACCGTTTATTATGTGATCAAACATATTGTAAAGAAAGTTGTCATCGTGTTCTCTGAAACCTAAATGTCGATAATTTCGAAATTACCGTGCCAATTTATATTATCCTGCATTCCCATTGAAGTTGTTCATGTCTCTAAGTTTTTTCAGTACTGGAAGTTACTTGCTATATACCTGTAAATATATCATGTATAAGTCCATTGATACCACAAAATCATCAAATATGAACTTTAAATAAAGCAATATTATTATTATTGTTCATTATAATGCATATATAATTTTTTGTATAAAATAACCATTTTATTTATACGTTTGTACATATTATTTGTATATAACCAAAATGTGAAGTGTTATATATGTGAAGCTCAAAGTAATAAAGAATGTAAGTGAATTCGTGTTCTGTAGATACTGATTTATTAATTGGTGTTGTAGTACAGTTACCACGCAAAAATGGGCTGGAAACAGATTTGACACACAGTTCATGCCCAATGATATCATATCGAAGTGAGAGAGCGTTAATCTGAAGGTTATACTTCATTTAATCAAACCGGGCGCGGCTAGCCTCTATGCCTGACGTACAGTCCGTTTGGTCATAAACCAGGGCAATTTTGAATGTAGGAATATTCGCTTAGACGGCGTAAATTGCAGTTGTATAGATACACAGGGACTATACTATGATGTCGTGCAGCTGTAGATCAATATAATTCCCTTTTAAAAGAATGCTTACAAACTTCGTTACTCTTAAACCAAAATTTATTTCCATTAAAGGCTGCCCACCAATTTTTCACTTTCTCCAAAAACTATAGGATTTTTCAGTTATCCTATATCATGTCAAAAATGATTTTTCTATAAGGAACAGCCTTGAAAGCACCAAGGAAACAGAAAGCTACTTCCAACCTTCACCTAATACCTTTGATAAGCTCCATCTAGTGGCCAAGCATTCGCGACAAATCTCTCTTTTTTTATCAACGGCTGGAACAAAACGATTTGAATACATGAATAGCAGCGGATTCATTTGCTTACCACCTTTTATGAACGAAGCGGACCTTACTCTGATTTTATATCTCAATATGTTTATTATGAAACTCTCAACCATTTTATCTTCAATGAAGTTCTGATCTATACAATAACAATAGATATATTTAAATATGTATATAGTCATCATATAACAGAGATCACTTGGCGGTATAATTAGTAATGTAACATCAGCTATATATAACACAGTTTTAGTCAAGCTTGCGGAACAAAAATTGGATACCTAGAGTTATGTCCCCTTATCGATCGCATGGACATGTACCAGTGGCACACACATATACCAATCGTATTTAGGCCACATTATGTGAGAATTGACTTACTTTTTCAGCAATTGTTGTGACAGGCCGAATCTTTACAGTTTTATTAGCAGAATATAATGCGTGTAAAGTTTTGACCCTGGAAGAATTAAGTCCATGGCGTTTTAAGTTCATGGATCACCACTATAGTAGAGGCTCCCAACAAACAATAACTTTTAAAATTTTGAAATGTGTGGTGACAAAATGCAAAATTTGTTGAACTTATACATTTTCTAAGGCTTGAAACTTGAAATGAAATCCGTACTTCTCCCTGTAATGCAAAAATCTAAATTTCTTTTTTTCTCATAGATGTCCTGTTCTCTCGAAGAATGTATTGTGGTCAACTAAATTAACCTAACTAAAATAACACTTTGTAAACTAAAAATGAATCACAGGCTTTACATTGTGTTGCAAAAAATTGATTTCACAAAATATGTGTTGTAAAACCTTGTTCACAAATATCTTGTAGTGAGTTGCAAAACATACATGGTTCACAAAGCTCTTACATTGTGGCGTTAAACATTGTTTACACATCTCTTGTATATTGTGTGTGTAACATTTAATTGTGTAGTACATTGTTCACAAATGTTAGGCTACAGTCTGACATAAACTAAACATTGCTCACAAATTTTACATGGTGTTGTTAACTAAACATTTTCAAAATTGTATACATTGTTTTGTATGCCAGATATATAACATTATTTTGTTTTGAAAAACTAACATTGCTTACAAATTTTCCTTCAATCTGGGAGTAAACCATTGTGAAGTCATTGTTCAGTTTTTACTTTACTATGTAACCTATCTTATTAACATCAGATCTCAAAAACGCCAGGGTGATTTGTTTGTAGCTATATGGAGAACTCATTTTAATTGGATTACTATGTAACAAAACATAACCCGTTGCTTTATAAGCCAAACGTAGCAGGCTCACACAAACACTAACTGTTATCAGAGACGCCTGATTTATGAAGCAGAAGTTTTGCTCTGAAATTATTTGTTTAAAATGTAGTTAACCACACCAAGGCTGCTTATCTACATTCAAATAGAATAATCTTCTTGTCCAATACCACAATCTACACTTGTCTACTATTTTAATGTTTATATAATAAACAATTGTTCATTAGTTGGTTGAATTAAATACATAATTATGGGCAAAAGCCCAGGTATATTGACTGAAAGCTCCTAAAAGTAAGTATTAACCTGGAGTAGACCAGGAGTCTGTGTTTTATTTATTTATTTTATTGTTATTCTTTGAAAAAAAACAAAAAACAATAAAATATATTTCACTATGTCAGGATTCATGGATTGACGAGCATGCTAGCTCAATAAGTAAATAAACAAGCCTAGCAAAATACTTGCAAGATACAAACAAGCCAATTACAGAATGCATCAATACAAGACAGTACAAATGGAACCAGGTTCCATGTTCCCCTTTCCTCAAAAAGAGTTTTAACCCCATACTTATGATACTTTCACTCAAAACGACAGTTTGCCGGACCAACAGGTGAAGAAAACCACCTATGATTTAGCTAGCATACTTTGATGAGGGTGTGCCAGCCCATTATATGGAGGCTGCAAACTGCCATGACTGTGGACAATCTGAAGAAAATACTATCACAAGACGAAAACAAATAATTTGTTTTGCAGGAACAAGAAGATCCATTCAAGTAACATCAATATAATATCCTTGCACACTCACAATAAAAATATAGAAACGGACCTTGGGAGACTCAAAATCATTTTGTAACCATCAAGTACTATCTAGTTTTTCAAAGCAGATTGCAACTTTGTGATAAAAGCGTGCCATCGATATCTTTCCAGAAAGTCACAATAAATTACATTGATCTAAAGCTGAATATCATAACATTGACCCAGGTTATTTAAACAACTGTAATTTGCCTGGAGTGACAATGCACAATGTTCAGTTATTGACCAAATATCACTAAATTCAAATTCGTCCTTGATTATAGCCAAGTGAACTGTTTGTGAGCCATAGAGGTAAAATGACGACGGTTTCAATCAAATGACTCACAATGTCAAATAGGGTAATGTTGAAGCTGGGATTACAATATGTCACAGGTTCTTCGTGATTCTTTGAAACACCACATGGATTAATGTACCTGTGTGACATCATTTGAAGTTGCCACTGCCATGAATGCTGTGAATGACGACAGAGAATCGCCCTCCTTCAAAAAAAAAAAATATCTCCCTTGCAAACTTTCCAAGACTCTGGCTGCAAAAGATTTAATTCTTTTGTTGCCAGTTAATGAACTTTTACAGAGTGTTAAGAACTACTGCCACTGCTACCAGGCTGTATAAACTAATTTGTTGTCTATCAGCTCACATCCGGTTTAAATTTTATTATTGTAAATACCGGTAATTAATTTCATGGAAACTAAATATTAGGCTACACATATGCCTCCATTCTTCACACAAGTACATAATATTTTAACGCCAAGTATATTTTAACATTTACTGCACAATATGTTACAAAATTCTTCATCTTTTTAATAAAGTAATCTCCTTTTGATAACAGTACATTTAAATATTCAATAGGTTGTTTTCAAGTCTTCATATCACTAGAGGCAATGTACAAATAGTAACTTTCTATAAAATCAGACATTATGGTGATATTTACAATGATTTATTTTTACAGAAAAATTGAACACAACCGTTGGGTTATTTATTAATTGCTAACATCATTACTGATTTTCAACATAACCGATGCAGTGTCATTACAATAATGTTTACAATTTATGGGGTGAGTTTTACATAATGTAATATTAATTGGCTTGCTTGCACGTTCATAATAGGCTCTATTTATGAGTAATACATTCAGTATGAGTATGTGGGGCTCTTGAATGCTGGTTTATTTATCGTCATTTTTATCACATCAAAGATTATTTATTTTGGGCTCAAGTTGAGAGTGTATTTCTTAGATTGCAAACTTTATGTCAATTGTTGTATTCACCTGATGGATGGAGAAGTTGGGTTAAAGTTTCTGCCCTATATGGAAAGAAAATAATTTTTATTGACAAAAATGTGAGACCCCCTTCACCCTGAATAATCCCACCCAAATCTTAAAATATTTGAATTTCCAACAAAAATTTCAAATACTAGAGTATGGTGATGAACAATTCATGTTGGCTTTATATTTCTGTTTATTAAAAGCATCATTAGCAGTCTGATAATTAAGATGGTTTAAATAAACCCAAATGTAATCAGCATGAACTGTTCATTATTTTTTTAGTTGTCTTTGGGACTGTAAGTTGTAAAAAGGATACTGTATTTGAGTATCAACATGCTAACTAACCCCTGGCCTGCGGTACATCAACAGAGAACTAATACTCGGACATACTAGCCTCTGCCATAGGCACTTGCTACATCGACAGGGCAGTTTAGAACAATTTCCTAGGTTCCTATCCCAAATTCTTCAGACCATTATCATAGTTCTGAATCCGCTTTTAGCTTGATTTTAACAGGAATTTATGAAAATAGTAATATATTGACATTAATTTGGGCTTGAAAAAGTTTGGGCGCCCATATATTTTCTGTAACTAACATGGCTCTGGATACTGCTCTGATAGAAGGAGGGCCAAAACTCCAGCAGACTAACCACTAATATAGTATTGACAGTATCCCAAAGTCAAACTGTTACAGCTTTTAACTGTATATATTTTATGTATTAAAATTCATATTGTCATCATATAATGATGTTAAATTTTTGTTTGATTGGTGTTTATATTTTGGATATGATAGCACAGTTGTTTTGTTTTGTGTTTTTAGTGAAAAGCTGGGTGAGGGGTTTAAAACATTGTATTACATGAAACAATTTCTGTGTTGAGTTTTAGTTTTGGAGTATTCTGTCATTGGTGCATATTAGTATAAATACATGTAAATACATGTATTTAATAAATGTTACTGTAACAATTTATTTTAAAACTAGCAGGTTGCTCAATATGGGCAACTAACGATGATCTTTTTACATGAACATATAACAATGATAGTCAATATCTATATACATACTTATAGCTTATAATCAATAGGAAGTGGAATAAGAGGCCTGAGTAGGGGTTTGTTTGAGTGGGGAATAACATTGTACTTAAGAGTATTTCACTTCTATTAATGAAGGCGGGTTATCCAGATGGTTGCAGCGCCAGCTTGACAGAATCCACTGTAGATGTCACACTAGAAATAAAGAATGACATGCTACAAGCCAAGTACAGGATGCTGGTAAACAGTCTGCCGTGAGAAAGCTACCGAATTTACAGTGCCACATAACACACCAACTTGGCTTTGTGTACATCATTAGCTCCTAGTTTTACAGGAAACCACCCATACTTTACCCACCCCGGAAAATGGACGCGAAACCCAAAACATAACACTGCAATTCCACACTTTCAAAACACATTAAAATTCCCACAAGCATAATAGATATATAATATGTGATATTATAACAAAAATTGTTATAAATAATAACATCATAGACAGCATTTAAAATAAACAAAAGTCTAAAAGAATACCGTAAGTCTAGAGTTAAAAAAACAAAAACAAATAACAGACTTCTCATTCATAACCCAGGCATTTTCACACAGAGATATACAAATGATACCCACATAAAATAATAATTGTAATTCATGTAAAATGACATAAAATATTCAGCAGGTCAGTACCTTCTAAACAGTTCTGTGGTGTCGGCCACTTTTCAATTTTAGTATTTTTCTAGCATAACGGATATGACTTAAAATCCACCGATACTTAATGTCTAAGAGCAATATTGTGTTTTATGGAGAGAAAAAAAGTTGACAGCCTGCTATTTTACAAATGTGGGTCAACTTTTACAAAATGTTGTACCACATAGCAATTTGTATCATTTTGTGAAAATGGCTACAGGGATCCATAGTACATTGATATGATGATGTCATTTCCTAGGTTCGTCTTGGTTGTGCAAAACAGATTTTAATGGTCAGCCAGTATGTCCCCTTCATGAAGTCAAGATGGTTGCACATTGCACCACAACAAAAAATTATAATCACCCTCCCAATGGAAAAGGTACAATGGTAGACTACATGTAGCCAGCAGGGTTGACAGTCGCAGTCCCAAGCTTGGACAATTATGCTTGTTTGATTATGGTTAACAATCATGTTAGTTCCCTTTTAATAACATGGCGACAGATTAACCATTTCACATTGTTCTTTCGCTTAAATATTGTGGAAAATCTCATAAAAACTTACTCCTGCTAGTTCCCGGCATACTCATGCTACTGATGGTGACTGATGGACTCGCAGTTTTGCGGAGAATGATGATTGTTGTTGTTATGTTGAGAGTTATACCTGGGATTATAATAATGTAAATTGTTTTCTCAACTGTTAAAGCTACATGTATCTTGGAAGCCAGCAAAATGCATTTGATTGATTTACAACTGTTCAGACCACAGTCCAGATTGTTGACGTGATGATAAATGTATACTGACATTTTGTACAATGCACTATCCTGATTTGCACATTTAGAAACAAGCAATACACTAAAATGTTCCATACCTGATCCGTTTATAACGGAACAAGCAAAGCACTTAATTGATGGAAATTAAACAAAGGCTCAGATTGCGAATCATACCTGATCAGCTGATTGTTACAAGCAATACTTATCATTAATTTACCTAAATGAAAAATTGATGTTGTGTTCATCACCTGGACTGCTTACAAGGGCACAAGCATTATTAAAAATAATCGATTCTACTTCCTATGTCGAGACATTAACTCTAAGATACACTTAGGCACATCTCATCTTGTTTTGCACTTCTTTATTTGCTTGTCTGTGGCATACTTAGCCCCCAAATATTGAGGGAAATTCATGGGCAATGGCCTGGCATACTCACGCGAGAATAGGATTGGGGCTAAAGAAATGCAAATAGTTAACTGGAATTAAGCATGGGTTGATGTTCTGTATTATTTATTGTACCTGATCTGCTCAACTAATCATCCAGTTGGTTTGTTTCATCAGGATTGTTTGTTTGATTGGGGTTTAAAGTCATACTCAAGAGTATTTCACTTATATGACAACGGATTGTCAACTTCACACTGCACCTAGCCTTATTACGGTGGAAACCCGAGAGGAAACCTTGTAATTTTATGCTGTTCTTGTTTCACTCATATGACATTTTGCCAGACCAACGGGTGGAGAAAAACCACCCTTGACATCACTGGCAACGAACAAAGATAAAAACATCAGAAACAGACCAGCTTCATGTTGCCCATTAGCCCAAAGAGCACCAGAGCAGCATATGGCTCCCACCCAACCTTTATGAAAATAAAATGTGAGTGGATATTGTGTACCAGGACTGACTTAGATGTGTGTGTTAAAGAAACTATAATGTATGTTGACTACCTGTATGACTTAGATGTGTATTGAGGAACTGCACACAAAAAATTGTAGCTGAAACAATATGTGGTAAACCAAACCTTTCAAGACACCATTCATGCCTGTACAAGATCAACCTAACATAATAGATAATTTTCTAACAACATTTCCATACAACATTTCCATACATTCAGGTTATTTCTAGCTCTCTTAACAATTAGAATCTTCATATTAAAATCACAATAAATATAAGTTTAACTTATGTTGAATCCTGAACACTGAGATTTTCCTCACTTAAATAATATACAGGTATCACAAATACACATTGAGGGAATTGGTTGATAAACATGCATATCACACTTGTGTATTTTGAAAGTCCTTCCCATCAGGTAAGCCTAATTGTCTTTGCCTTGTTGGGGATAACCTAGAATCTGATTGGCCAGGTGCCGATTCAGAAACAGTCTTTGATTGGTCAGTTTCAATGTCACTAGCTGTCTCTGATTGGCCAGAGATATTTCGTGTAGCTATCACTGATTGATTCTCTGACGAAGAAGAAAATGACTGTCTCGATTCTGACTGGCTGTCAGGATAAGCATCAACCCTTCGTTGCCATGGCGACTCTTCCTCAGGAGGTGAAGGATAAGACTTCTGTAACAAACAAAAAAACAACAAAATAAAATTCAAGTCAGAGACAGAGGGCCATAGTGCTTTGAAATTGAAATTTTGTCATATTTAATGTTATGAAAAAGATATTTTGGTACCAGTAATCTAAATCCCATGATAGAAGATCATATACTATATTCCTTCTTAAATATATTCCTTCTGTAAACTTGATTTTCACCCTTGTAGAAACACAAGTATTAGACTTAAATCCCTTCTGTCCATAACAGCCTTTTACTCTTCATTTTTATGTGAAGCTCATTAAGAGGTAAACGTAAATATTTCCTCAAAGGTATCCATTTCATTCTCCTTTGACGGATTTAAATGGGGAGAATATATTATTTAAGGTAGGCCTACTTAAGGTTATTTCACTCACATGAGGCGTGCCAGCCCAATGGGTGAAGGAAACCACTCATGACACCACTGTCCCAAACACAGACATCACATGACAAATATAGGACACTCAAGGACAATACAAAGACATCAAATGTATCGACTTCATCCCATTATTTTACTATGTAAAGTGTCTTGCTTAGTATTGATGCCATACCGAGTTTTCAACTGCTCTAAAAGCTTTCTGAAAAACACAGTCTGTCTTCTTACTTTATTTTCTGCTTCTTGTGCAAACCATGTTTCTTCTGGAGGAGGGGGCCAAGCATCCTGAATGTCATTGCCAGGGGTCAAGGTTGGAGGGTCAACCCCAGGACTAAGAGGTGAAGGGTCGTTGCTGGGAATGAAAGGTGAAGGGTCGCTGCCAGGGGTCAATGGAGAACGGTCTTGTGGAGTAGGAGGAGCTAAATGTGGTGCCCCTGGCAACTGGTTTTGTAAAATGTGGAGAACCATGGCAATATCAGACCGCATCTTCTTCTCTAGACGACTTAATTGCCTGAAAAAAAGACGACACTTTTTAAAAAAACATACAACAAAAAGTGCCCTTTTTATTGATTGTTTGGGGCACATTTTTATTTGTCAGGGGGTTATTTACTGTTTTTGCTTTGATTTTTTTCTTCTATTTTCCTTCTATTTATTTTTTGCTTTCAGTCGGTTCTTCAAAAATCATCTTTGAAGGTATCTCATTTAGAAGAGACTTTCAGCAGTAAACATGTAACACAGCTGTAATGTTATATATATATGGTGTGGTTTGTTTATATGATTGCTGTTTTACGCCCTACTTGCATTTCACCAGAAGTCTATCAAGAAGTGGTACGAAACCAGCCATTACCCTGTCCCAACGGCATTGTGACTTTTGGTGGTCTTTCACAGTGCCATATGACTCATTGCGCAAGAAATGGTAGATTTCGTTAGTTTCGCGCAGTTTGAATTTCAGAATCCACTGAC